>JAGTTH010000110.1:0-61229 GCA_022606485.1 Agraylea sexmaculata | reverse complement strand
TTATAATATATTGTACTTTTTATATTACATGCTTAAGCTCCGCCACAGGTGATATACGCTTCGGGCTAACTACGCATGTCTTTGGGTACTCAATATTCCCATACGAGACTTCTAAATACATCACTTATTATATTTTTTAAATTTAACCATCATCCACTCTTGTATAAACAATACAAACTTGATAATTACTATAATCTTGTGATTGAATTACTGATGACTAATTCAACTGTCTCGTAATTGGTTAAGATTAATTAGGATAACTTCTGTTTAGATATACCTATCCTAAGTGTTTAATTTTTTCAGCAGTATACATATTAAATACATTTTAATATTAATTCGAGCTAATTTACCATATAAATAAAATTCTACAATAACGAGTGCTGCACTATCATCACGCAGAGATGTGGCACTGATGCGATTGGTTTTTCTTGTGATTAGAGGCCAGTTATCAATCCCAGATATACTTAGTCGCATCAGTTTGTTTGTTGCCGATAATTATACGCGCTGTCGCTCTCACTCCTTGTTTGCAACCCCTAGGACCCATACTAACATACTGCGTCACTCCCCATTAACCAGATCCATAGTTCTTTTGAATGAATGGAATGGCAGTGGGGTGGAAAATGACATATTTGTCATGCCCTACTGTGCATTCATGAGAAGTATGAGAGAATTCCTTAACTATAAGCAATCATGATGTTCTCCATATTTTTTATAATATGTTATATTTTTTGTTGTATTTCTTATATATTTCTGTTTCTTCATTTTTCTCACCTTTTTTCTATAATACTGACAAATGTCCATCATTGCCGAACCGCATCGGGTTTTTCCTGTAATGGCAAGGTGATGATGGTTCATGCTTTCCTTTATGGTTTATTATATATATATTAGATATATAAATTAAAAAAAAAATTCACATCTGTGCGTGTCCAAAGTTATATATTTGCCCTACAAACAAAAAATATATAATAATTCAGACGTATGTATAACCAGACCTAGTCTTTAGATTTGACGTATTCTAGCTCTGCATATATAATATTGCTTTATTATTTAATTATTATATTCACACATAACATATGACAAATCAATAGTTATCATACATCAATTATTATATTCATGGTATGAAACTATAAAGATTGTTCTCTAATTATCCGAAAATTGAAATATAATAATACATTAACAATACCAAATAATAAAGCAATATGAATATTTAAAATTTAAGCCACGCAGTGCTCTACAATTGTGAGAAATTGAATACCTGTTTTTTCACCCTCTTGGCCGAGGTTTGCATATGATAATCAATACCTACATTAAACTGTATTTTTTAAATTTATTTTTCGTTATACTGAATGTAGTAGAATCGCGTAACATATTTTGTCCTTGTATAGAAAGAAGCCAAGATATAAATAGTGCCATTCCAATATCTCAAATATGTTTATTACTCATTTTGTCTCAAAAACAATTTTGTCGCTTTTTATTCTTAAAATAATTATATGATTATTTTTATGTTGTATTTGTCGGCGTTATTCGCTTGTTTTATTAAGAACAATAAAACACCATCAAAGAAATCATTGTTACACGAGCTTTCGCACAACAAGCAAGCACGTTATTCTTGTATGGCTATATATTTTTATTGTTTTTTTTTTAACTATCATTACGTAATATTGTGGTGTGGCGACAGCTTTGGGCGGGTCAAATAAAATAATAATACACAAGTATTTTATGACTGCATTTTGTAAACACACATGGTACTTTTTCATAATATTTGTATCACAACTCTTTATATCGCGGCATTTTATGATGATTCAATGCTCTCTCAGCTTGTATTTACATTTTTGTTAACCACATGTCCGATAGTATGAACACTGGTATCTTTGTATAAATAATCAAATAGAACGGTCCCTTGTCGATTCAAATGTAGGACGAGTGCTTATTCTATAAAAACTTACATTATTATGCAATCCTAGAAATACAAATTCTTCAATATCAAAAATTCTATAAGTTAGGCTACCAAAAGTCTACATAATTCGATAAAATTGTGATCTTTTTTAAAAAATATACGTGTCGGTTGTCTTTTTTTTATTACGACTGGTAGATCAGGCATAAGATTAATAAAATCGCGATCGATCGTCTCGATCCAGGTTTATTATGATTTCCTGGATTGTAAGGTAAATACTGATTAAGTAAGTCGGTGACCTGTGTAACTAGTAATAGTTAAATTCACCGACAATTACTAATTGTTGTATCCAAAAAACCCACTCAAAAAGTGCCTCGTGGCGTAAATATGTGAATAAATAATTGGATTAAAGGATAATATCGAAAAGTGATTATAAAAAAAATAGAGGAAATTTAAATGTTTAGATATGGGCAGGGGTTAACCAAGTTACCGCAAATGGCTGTGATTGGTGATAACGAGGTTGTGATTTTAAGGCATACCGCAAAAATATAACAACAAGAATATTTTTAACCTTATTATTAGGTATTAATAAATATAAAAAATACAGTTTGGTCACAGTTGGAGTAGTAATCATATTTCTCTCTGCTAATATTAATAAGCTTCTGTCAGTCCGTCAGGTCTACCTCCCCTTTTAATATATTCTCAACAAGTTTAATAAGTAAATTATAATTCTACAGTGTGGCGTGTCTGCAGTTTGATATTTGCTCTGCAAACGTAAGATACAAAAAAGTATTTTATTAAAATATCAGGTTTACAAAATGCGTTGTATATTTTTTTATTAATTTATATTTGATTATTAAATACGTATGATTTGCGAGCTTTTGAGATGAAACAAGTTAATTCGGTAATGTCGTCATAACAGCCTCTAGTATGCTAACATTTTCACCGCGCTCCGTTCTTCGCATACAAATGAAGGCAAATAAAACAAAATATAGCAGTTGTTTCATGGCGGCAACATTTCTAAGAAATACCCATACAGATATATACACATCTATGAAGTCGAGATGAACCGGCTCGCGACAATACACATAATCGTTGTGTTTTATGAATTATAAAAGGTGCTCAATATGGCGTAACACTGGATGTGCATGTCCACTTTCAAGTTGTCAAGTGTGATTAGTGTCGACCATTCCAATTGATCGTGTTAACAGCCCAAGTTAAACAACGTAGTATTGCGTCATTTAGTAATAGGGAGAATTGTGTATTCTTATTTTCTATGTTACATTTTAAATATTTGTTTAGTAGTACATTATAATGTTTGTATAGGAGATGTTATCGCCGGTGACGCTATCCCTGAAATGTATCACAAACATGGTGTGTATTTTTTTTATATTAGAAACCCACCCAAAAATATAGCAAAACGGTCTGATTACCAAATTTAGTAGTACATAAAAAGTACCCAGTATTAGTGTAGTAAAATGTTAAAGTACGAATCAAATTACTACACATAAAAGGCCATAGTGTATGTTAACGTTTTAGTGGTTGTATTGTGAGCTTTCTTATAATGTCTTGTTGGAGAATTATAAGATAGCTCACAACACAATCACACACTAAAACGTATACATACACTATGGCCTTTTATATGTAGCGATAATAGTGCTTTGCTTTGCACTTTAACGCCCAATAAGAGAGCTCACAATACAGACACGTAGTAAAACGTATACATACACTTTGGCCTTTTTTATATAGTAATTCAAAGTGGTTTGGTTAGTACTTTAACGCCCAATAAGAGAGCTCACAATACAGACACACAGGAAAACGTATACATACACTATGGCCTTTTATATGTAGCGATAATAGTGCTTTGGTTTGCACTTTAACGCCCAATAAGAGAGCTCACAATACAGACACACAGTAAAACTTATACATACGCTATGGCCTTTTATATGTAGTAATTCAAAGTGATTTGGCTGGTACTTTTACATATCGATGGTTAATCCGCACACGCGATAACTCCATTAAATCAATTTTAGAGGCAACCTAATGATTTTTTAGCCTCTTTTGGACGATTTAAAAAATATTTGAGAGTAGCGGTATAAAAATTGGAGTTGCAAATTAAAAATAACCTAATTGACATTTTGTAATTTTATTAACAAATCTATTATCGGGTCGATAAATCGTTAATATTAATAGATTGTTATGTAAATATTAGATTTTTAAAAAAGGGTATGCAGCCACTGACTAAGTAGTTTTATTGCGTGGAAAAACGACATAACAATACCATATGCATCCCAAACTCACCATATATTTATTTATCTTGTTTGCTCTTATTCAGTAGATAAAATAAAACGAAACCCTACAAATATTAAACAGGTAATTCTTACTCTACGTATATTTTTTTTTTGTTTATTTGTCACGTGTCCAAAGCTTGACATTTTGCTCTACAAACATTATAGTATACACGTAAACTATTTATGTTTGCGATAAATATTATTTAAATTTATGTTCGTTTGTAAATGAATTGTGTCCCCAATAGTACACAAGTTTTTAAGTCCGGTTATATTTTTAAAAGCTATAAATCGCCCACTTTCCTGTCGTACTCCAATCCTTGTAAAGGAACTCCCCTTATGTGGTGTTATCGCATGTCATCTTGATGGAAGTCTCCTCTTTTCTCCTTTCTCCTCTTCATATAGCCGCAAGGTGTTCCTTTCTGACCTATTCCTGTTTCCTCCCCCTCTTGTTCTTTCCGCTATCATTATTTGTAATTACCCTTTATTTGTACCAAACACCCGGCGGCGTGCTCGTGTAGAATTAATCAACTGCGACAATGTCTATCCTATACATTATTATGTATGCATTGTTTTAGTGCACTTTGAATTTAAATTTTTGTAGCCGAGAGATGAAAGGCTCTGCGTAATCAAATATGTGTATTTTTTTGTAAATCCTCCCTTAGAAAAAGTACGATACAGGGGTTAGCGACCGACACTCTCCCCTATTGGCTCGCAGACCAGCTGTCGCACCGGTGCAACCCCTGCTTTGTGTATAAACTTGCTTATATCTCACCTTAATAATTATTTTATTTTACACCGATATCATTTATTGTGAGTTGCTTAAACTACACCTTGCGAGATTCGAATATTCACATTCTCCATGTAGTGTAGAATAAATATCGATGATAAAATTACAAAGTATCATTATTTTTCAAGGTAATGTGCATTTTGAAAAATAACGTTAATTAAGATTTATTTAGTCTCAGAAGGCTTTTTGACTAGGATCATCTAGTCATCTCAAGCGACTCACAACTTTGCTAGAGCTTATAGTATTGGTGCGTATACGAATAGTGCTAGTCGACTAGAGCTTCAATACACTAAGGAATATTTTATAGTTTTGAGATAATGGAGAATTGGTGGGGAAAAAAGTCACAGTTTTAACAGAACATTAATTTATGATATATATTTGAATAATTTACAATGTGGTTTAAGTCAATGATTTCTTTTATCTTTCCAAATATAACACAATTATAAAAAATACCTCTATTTTAACTAACAGAAACTAAAAATGTAAATTTGACTTAGTGCGTTTTGGCAGTAGATAAAGTAATAAAAAACATATGCATCCCTAACTAAAATCGTCAAAATATGACTTAGTGCATTTTAGCAGTATACCTTCGATATATAATATAAAACTATTAGGTGTACACCAATACGTGCACTATTCGTATACGCACCACACGCAAACTCTCATTACACTATTATATTGAATACGGCCGTGAGTTTCACACACATTCACAAATAAATTCTGCCAATCAAAGTAGAACTTGTAATTTTTCACCCTTAATAAATTATTGAGTTTAGGAAAAAAACATATCTTATTAATTTTGTGCAATGGATATGTCTGATTTATATTTTTAGCGGTTTTTCGATTATTTGAGATATTTTTTTATTACGCGGGATTTTAAACCCCCATATCAATTCCCGATGATGAGTACAAATACACGAGGGTTTACACCCTAAAATAACTACTAGAACTAACAGGTGTTACGGAAGTCAATTGGGTGCATTGTTTCGAGAAAAGCTATCCCGTTTTTTGATTCAAGCTAAAATAAAAATATATAAATTATAGTGTCAATGAACTGTGTCATTTTAGCTCCGTTTGCAATTAAATTATATTATTATTTATCATTGATCCACATCGTCAACTCTTTGAATATGAATGGTCCATTTTGTTATCTCGCAATGTGTTGTCAATGAACCGAACTCTAAGTAAACTCGATAAGTGATTCCCATGTGAATTTGCCATTGCCGATTAATTGAATATTATTTTATCGGGCACATATTTAATTCTTCAGTTTTATTATAAAATCCCTTGATAATATTATTATTGACATATGAAAGTGTAGTGTGCACATGGCGTACCCGCTGGGAGCACGCGACTTTGCAACATCTGCCCTTCGACTTCTCGCGTATTACCAAACTGTATACGTAGTATATTTTATTTTTGAAAAAAATATGAATACAATAGATCTAAAAGCATTCTTAACTTCAGAGCTACTCGGATATCCTGGATTGTAAGTATGCTTGTAATAGATTGTATAGTATGAAATCATCTTATGCCTGCACTTTTGTGAGTGTGTTGTTAAAGAAACACCGACAGCATTGTATTAGTATCAATTTGGTATCCTTTTATAGTGAAAATTTGGGCAATTCTTTTATTACCTTTGATAAGATTCCTGCTAATTTTTTTTATTCTCGAGATAGCTCAAAGAAAAACTAATTTTAATCCATATAATTTTCAATGAATTCATATTTACACATTACTCATTTGAATCAATTTATTTATATTACATGTTAAAATTTGACTCTCGAGCTAAGTAGCTCATTACGTGATATTGGGATCATTTTTTTTTCAATTCATAATAAATATCTAAAATACCATTAATAATGAATAATGATTATATTGAAGATTCAAGTATGTTATTGAAAAAAATTATACCGTCATATTTCGAGGTAATTGTTGAAAATTATGCTTGGTATTTTAATCCCCTTCTATGATTTATTTTTAAATACGCAATCCTATTATATATATATATATATATATATATATATATATATATATATATATATATATATATATATATATATATATATATATATATATATATATATATATATATATTTATATTTATATATGGAGCCGCCTTGTGGCCCAGTGGTTAGTGTAACGGATTCGTGAGTGAAGACTCCCGGGTTCGATTCACGGCACCGGAGTCACTTGGTAGATCTAGCTTAGCAAACTAGATCTTAAGTACTCATTGCTGTGTGGTGGCCTGGGAAACCATCTCTACTATATTCTCCCGTAAAGGCCAAGGTGGCCTGGCCAACCCCTTATAAAGGGACTCCCGTCAATAGGGAAGGCGTCACGATATATATATATATTTATATATCGTGACGCACTACTCCCTTTCGGGGTTGGCCCGGTCTGTTGCTGCACTCAGATTTATAAATTCACAATCCTTCTCCATTCATTCCTGTTCTTGCATATCTCCCTTGCTTCCTCTAGATTCATTATTCTATTCATACATCTTATTTTATTCTTGGTTCTCCTGTCTCTGATAAGCAAATCTAAAAAAATATACATTGCTTTATTATTGGGCAATTCATAATAAATTTCCGCTAATGTCACATTCATGAAAAAATGTACTATAAAAAGGCTATTTGATTGAAGCGCTATATAGTGGATTTTATAAGAGGTTTTTTTTTGGATAAAATTCTTCATTATTTCTTTTTATAATTAGGTGCTTATATTTTATTTATTAAAAGTATGTATAAAAGTCAAAATCGACTGTGGTTGTAGCCCTTTTAGCTTCGATATGGTTAATTGAATTTTATACGATGTTGATATTTGTTTAATGGAATTTCATCAGTAACGAGTAAATTTCCACTCCTTGTTTCTTATGCTTTTAGAGCAAATATCAAATTTTAGACTAAATTTGACATTTAGTAGGTAATGGTTGGCCATACTACAAAATATGTTATATAATTAATAAATAGAAAGCAAGAGGTTTATTATTAGGTTTTCAATTGCTCACATTTTTATTATATTGCTTTAATTTGTGGTTTATTCTATTTGAATATTAATTTATTGTAAATAAAATTACTAGTTTTAAAATTTGCAATGAACTTTATAGTTTGACCCATGAATATAACAATTAATGTATGATAAGTGTAGATGTATATCATATAATGTTTTGTGTAAATATCATAGAGTTTAAATTAAATCAAATAATAAAGCAATATTATTAAGAAAATAGTTGCAGAGTTTGAATATGTCAAAGTGCTTCATTACACCCACTTGGACTAAGTCTGCTGATTAGTAATCATTAAACATATTACATATGGATAGAGTGTATTAACACATTCAAAAATGTTCAGGCATAAGAAAATTATACTATATGTAAAATTTCATCGTATTTACTATAAAGTAAAATTAATTAATTTAAGATAAAAGTTTTATTGTTGAGACATATTCATGAGAGACCCTCACGGTCCATTAAAGTTAAATAATATCACATGTCACCATATGCTATTTTTATATCAAACGAGTCTTCGCAAAAGACACGCCCTTTAAAACACTTTTTTTTTGTTTATAAGTGATTTTTGATAAAATTGCATGTCTCGCGAACGTCAAATAAAAATTCGTTTTCATTATCAAAATAAAAAAGAGGCAGATGATTGGTTGACCTACTTCGCACATCGCGAGGAGTTTTGTCCTGTATTTATATATAATTTTTAGCATTGGCTTACTTTAAACAAGGTGTTGTTATTTCAAGTGTTGACAGTACATCTTGAGTCGTTCAGATTGTTCAATATATTGAATTTTGCGTATTTTTCGAACAATAGTTTTTGAACACGGGGGTCAGTCTGTTCCCCTCCTTGCTGAACTTTGTCTCAAGGTGGCAATCATCTGCAACAGGAAGCCAACAAAAGAAGCCGACCTTATCCTGATCCCCTGTATATAATATACATATATATATATATAAAATATACCATAACTCAACACACATAATAATATATATTTTACAGCACGACACTTTTGGGTCACACGTGTGAAGGACCGATGGGTTTAGAATGTTGCACAAATCGCGGCCAAATGTCGCATCCGAACTGTTTAAGTTGTAGATTTTTTCATCCAATATGAATATTAGGTTTTGTCATAAATTCATAACGCATTGGATGCAAAGAAATGGACATATTTCCCTCTTAAAGTATTAATTACTTATATACAGGGTGGACTTAATTAAGTGAAGATATTTAAGGGGGTGGTAGGGTATCGCTAGTTATAAACTTATTATTAATAAAAAATATTAATAGTGCTCTTGGAATGGTGTACTCAGGCACGTGTGTATTGTATCTGTTAAATACGTAATTAATATTTTTAAAGATATTTAATTTATTTTTCGCGTATATTTGCGATAACCTATGGTTTCTATATTATTTTGCCTGTAGATTAACGATTTTTTTTTATTATTTTCGTCATGTTGCAATTTTTTTTGAATTCACATTTTATACTATATATATGGGTCAATTTCTTCAAACATTGAGATTTATTTATTTAACGCCCCGAGATTTTTTTAGAGGAGTTTTTTTTATACACAACAACGTGTTAATTAATTGTCTGTCGATGATATTAACTATTACTGGTTACACAGGTCACCGACTTAATAATTAGTATTTACCTTAAAATACAGAAAATCAGAGTAAACCTGGATCAAGACGATCGATCGGGATTTTATTAATATTATTCCCGATCAAATATATATTTTTTTACTTTTTTTTGAACCCATGACCACAGTATTTGTAGTCACGCGTCTTATCCCCTGAGCTATTACGCTGGTTATAACATTATTATAAATAAAAAAATATTAAAAATGCTCTTGGAATCAGATGTGTCTGTGAAGTACTTTGTGAAGTCACGTGTGTATTGTGTCTATTAAATGCATAATTAATATTTAAAAAATCTGAGAATATTTAAGCTTATATTTGCTTAAATATTCTCAGGTGTTTCAAGTCCATCCTGTATAATGGCTTCTCTATTATTTAGCCTATAAATTAATGGTTTTTTATTATTTCCGTTAACCATCGATACTATGGGTCGGTTTCTTCAAACAGTGAGCTACGTAACTCGACAGCTATTGTTTCATTTTTGTACTATATACAAAATACAGTGTTTGAAGAGACCGGTCCTATATGATTTATATTAAAATACCCAGCGAAATAGCTCAGGGGATAAGAAGCGTGGCTACAAATACTGTGCTCATGGGTTCAAATCCCACTAATAAAATAGTGGAACATACTGTATTTTATGTACGTCTGAAAATTAGAATCCATTAGGTAATAATGCAACGTTATTTAGTGGCTTATGCGGGTTATATGCCTAAGTATCGTATTATCGATATAAGATATAGATAAGAAAACGAGTTAGTGAAGTAAGGAAATGTTGTTAACTCAACTCAACACTGTTTAGGGGCAGGTGGTCTTAACTAAGAACAGCTGTTCTGTACTTCTGACATTACTAAATGGGAAGTCGATACTTTCCTACATATCCTATTCGATCATATATCTATCGTTCCTTGACCGATTGATTATTTAAAAAAAATCGTACTTTAATAAAAGCCTTACACTATATATATATATATATATATATATATATATATATATATATATATAACTTATATATATATATATATATATATATATATATATATATATATATATATATATACTATATATATATATATATATATATATATATGTATATATATGTATATATATATATATATATATATATATACTCTCTATTAGAGTTTTAACGAAAGAACAAGATCATTTCAATCAATATAATATTATGTACCAGACAATGAGTCTCCAGAATCCGGTTAGGTCGAGTCTTGAGAAAATCAGGAAGAGACGGACCGGTCAGACGGGAAGACCCGTTTTTAATATTTCGCCAATTTTTATAAAGGATTTCGCTGTTGCTAAGTCAAAGAAGTTCTATTGTAATCCTGGACACCGGGTTGAATATGGGATAAATAATTGTGCTCAAGTTTTATAAAATATTGATCCCTACACGATAAATAATACCTTTTGCAAAAAAAAAATGTTTGCATTGTCCTTGAGATCCCTTTCGTAGTTGGCCTAGTCAATTGCTGCTCAATAATACCTTCTTGACTAAATACGCGTGATACAAAAACTAGTAATTAATTAATAAAGTGCTTCAGTAGGATTGTTTTTAACTAAGTTTAAATATTTTAATTGGTTAAAAATCAATAGTAATCATAGACGTTGGTGAAAAATAGCAGATATACATAAAATATATTTTATGTTATCGTAACATCACTATCATTAATAAAAACTTAAAAAAGCACACATGTCGTATTAAACAACCGGTGATAATACACCTTTTAATAAATGTATATATTAAGATAATGATATTTTTAGTCTATTTAAACATTATTTGATTCTTGTGACTTTGTGTCTTCAATTATAACCAAAGCTCGGATAAGTGGGTTATATTTTTAATAAATTGTATGATTGTATTTAAATTCTCGGATATTATAATATTGACAGCACAATCTAATAAAATTAATAGTATTTGGCCACATTCAACATTATAATATAAAATGTTTGTATGATAATCAATGTGTAAATATCAGATAATTTAAATGAAACAATAAAATAAGGCTGTGTGTTAATATCCGAGGATTTAAATAAAATGATACAATTTACCAATTATATAAACCGTGCAGTGTCCAGTGCTTCAAAACACTTTTGATATTTATGATAAATGTGATTTTTATATAACTAATAACTTTTTATATATAAGTACTTTGTGAGTGTCTCCAGTTAAGCATATACTCGGTTTTGTTTAATTTTAGTTTTGCAAAGCAGATTAGATCAGCCGATTGTGAAATTTCCTAGAAGGTGTCTCCAGTACTTTTCCCGTTCACTTAATTTTACCTGCACTGTATACAATAGTTTGTTTTTCTCGTATTGTATGAATAGAAGGGCTTTCATTGAAATCGATTGTTATTTGGTTTTAACTAGCGTGGCATATTATTGTTCTTGAATTGATACGGTTGTTTTTACATTACAACATATGTGCTCATCCAACGATGGATTTTAATAATTCATGTGGGAAACTTTTAAATAGAATATTTTAAACATCTATCGCGTGTTTGGAATATGTATATGACTTACAGAAACATTATGGTTAGCACATAATTAATGAGCATTAAATATTGAGGATGTTTTACGCCCAATGAGCGTGTAATGTACTGAATGATTGTGTATGTATTTATAATTATACAAATCCCATCGGTGTGTAGAGTTAACGTCAGTTTGACCATTAGGAATCTTGTCAAACCACGTGACTGGAAACTGACATAAGCTCTTAAGATTATCAATCATCAATCATAAACCTTTAGATTAAAATTACAAATAAACGCAACCTTTTAATAATATAATGAAAAAATCAATTTAATCATAAAGTTATATAAGCGGTGGGCATATTTATTTCTATTGCCGGCTTATTATTATCAGTGGAAATAATTATGGTTAGACCTCAGATTGTAAAATTATTTAATTGTGCGTCTTTGGAATACTTTATTCACCCCATATATGTATATTTTTTATTTAAATCAATACAGTAATTTTTTATTATATTTATGCCTTATACGGCATTCAATTTTCCATTGCATATATAATTCACCCGTTATCACAATCTTCATTTCAATATTGTAAATCTTTATTCATTAATTCACAAACTGTCAAAAAAAATTTTTTTTGATGCAATCAATATAATAATTTCATTATAAAAGCATATGCTTAGATATGAAGAGGATACATTAACGTGGTTATTTATACCACCATGGTGAAGCCATATGGCAATGTTTAGGACATGCGGGGGTTATATCTGTCCCCTATAATGCTTGGTTAAAGTTATGTAATTGTAAAAATAAGAGCCTACATTAGAATGTTGCCATTTTTTTAAATTGTGAATTATTTTTGGTTTTTGCTTGTATTGTGAATGTGTAAATAACGAGTTCGTGTGTCAAAGTTGACATGGCATTATTAGGCACAAGTGATGATTCGTAATGACGCGTTTGTTATCCATTGAACACGTTCTCTATTCTACGTGCGCCGCTCACTAAATATGGTTTAAATAAATATGTATATTATAAATATACTTCCATTGTAATCTGACTATTTCAATGCTTCTCCTGTCATGTTCCACCTGGTCAAATCTCCCATTCGATACTGATCAATCAAGGTGAACATTAACGCGGATCCATATTAGAATGCCAGACAACTGGATGATATGAGACCCGTCTGCTTGGTCCACCATCTTGATATTTATACATCCAGTTGTCGGACAACAGTGCTCTGGAATAACAGAGAACCTACATCTCTAATGTAGTTTTTTTTAGACACAACAACGTGTTAATTAATTGTCTGTCGGTGATCTTAACTATTACTAGTTTCACAGGTCACCGACTTAATAATCAGTATTTACCTTACAATACAGGAAATCAGAGTAAACCTGGATCAAGACAATCAATCGGGATTTTATTAATATTATTCGTAATAACTGATTTTTTTTACTTGATCGTGATTTGAACCCATGGCCACAGTATTTGTAGCCACACGTCTTATCCCATGAGTTAATTATCGTTTTTTTCTGAAATTAACCTAATCTAATATTTAAAAAAATAGGTGCTGTGTTTCGTAGTGTGTATTTTAATCCTTCTTTTTAAATTTATAGTTATTTTAGTTTTAACAGATCCGGTTATGTAATAATAAAATAATACAAATTAACATTTTTACTCGTAAATATATATGAAATATTTTCGTGATACATAATATTACGATTGAATAAAATTATTATGTTTTATTATTTTAAAGCATAGTCCTAATAGCCAATCAAATCAATTTAAAAAAAAACCTAATCTAACTAAGACGAGTCTTATCAAAGCCTACTCCGAACAAGGCCGTACATCTGGAGCTTCTGACGTCAAAAGCTGAGGCAGCCTTAGAAATTTTATTAAAGTATTGCTATCTCTCTCTCAGCCTCTTCTGTCGCACTCTACCATTAAGTGATACCATGCGTCAAAATACTTATTAGCATTGAACACCATATATTTCCGCCATTACACCGATTTTAAAGTGTTCAAATAAATAAAATTGATAACCATATTATTTTACATGTTGTTGTTAAAAAATAAAACCAAAAATCTATTAAAACACCGAAAACAGTTGAGTGAATTTTTTTTGACACTGGCCACACTGACTGGCGTCTTCAGTTGTGCGTGTGTTCTCGGTCGTGTTAGTGTTTATCAACAATGGTTTACAAATGCTGCGTTCCAGGATGCAAAGGCAACTACAACCTGCAAAACAAGGTTACTGTCTTCTCGTTTCCAAAGGATCCACAGTTAAGGGCCGAATGGCCCCGAGCTATCCACCGGGAACACTTTCAACCTACCATCTATACTAGAGTAAGATAACCTCAAGCATTTGATGTTTACAAACACTTATGACAACAGTGCTGATAAATCAGATATGTTATAAGGTCTGCGAGCTGCATTTCAAGAAAGAAGATATCCGGACACATGCTGAAGCCTACGATGAAAAAAGTGGACAAAAGTGAGTGTTAAAATTAAAAATCCTTATTTAAAAAAAAGTGCTGTGCCAACAATATTCCCAAATTGCCCGAAATATTTGACAGTGTCGGGAAAATCCCGAGAAAGTGTAGAAGATAAGTGCATTCGTTTAGAAAATGATCATTTAAAGAAAGCTTTAGCTGAGAGTTTGAAGAGAAAAGATGGGTATGATAAAAAACATGTATTTACTTGTTTAAATGATTTCAATTTACTTGTTAGTAATATTAAGTTAGACGATGAATGGATTTTTAGAAAGAATTCTAACAGCAGAAATGTTAGACAGTGTAAAAAGTAATTATTCGGATGACAAAGAAACCAAGATATCTTTCTTAAGTGAACAATTAAAGTTAGTTAATTGTATTAAGTATAAAAATAGTTATTCACCGATGTTTTTAGTATTTTTTTAGTATGCTTATACACTTAATGTAAAATCTTTGTCACCGTCTACATTTGAAAAACAGAATGTAAGTTTAGTTGTAAATATTTTCAATGAGCATGTAGTGCAAGGATTATTAGAAGTAGGGAAATCTCATAGTGTTATAAATTTAAATAATGTAGATAATTCTTTGGATGTAAATAATGTGAATGTACATATGGATACTTCAGACTTTTCTTTTAATTATTCTGAAGAAGACTTCAATAGTTTATCATCACACTTGCCAATTATCACTTATATTGCTGGTTATTGTGCCAGATCAGTTTTGAAAAAGTTAAAATGTAATATCTGTAAAGTATTTTTAGTGTTGGAGAAAGAAATAGCTGCAGATTTGCATTCACACTATAATTTAATAAAAAATATTGATAGAGGTAGCTTAATGTATCCACAATCAGATGTAATCAATGTTGTATTATATAATTATCTGACAATAATTAAAATTACGAGTGTAGAATATGAATGGAAGTTTTTAAAATGTACTAATCAGAGAGTTTGTTTTATCACTATCTAAAAATATTGTGAATGAAAATGACTTTTTTTTATCGGATTTTCAATGTCTTCAAGAAGAACATACTGCAGATAAAATTAAATCACATTTTAAAAGCTTCCACCAATATTTTTTTAAATAATTATGTTAGAAAAATTAATGATAGTATTGTTTGTAAAAAAATTGAAAAATCCAAAAGAAAATTAAATACTTTAACATGATTATTATTATTATTTGTATGTTTTTTATCAATATCTGTATAAATGTGATTTTGTATTAATATTTTTTGCATAGTCTTTGTTTTCTTCCTCAACAGATTAACCTAATGATGAAACTAGTCATTGATTATTTGAACTAAATTCAAATTATGGCAACTATTAATGCCCAAAGGCTATCTGAAGGTATTTTATCTATATGTATATGTGTTTTTTATTATATTCTTCATCTTATAAATATTATTAATGTAAAAGTATTCAGTGTGATATATGTATTTGTATGTTATAAAGAGCCTGTATTACTAAAGGGATAATAAATTACTTAAATATATTTTGATTATTAATTAGTCTACACCATAATAAGCCCCACTGCGTATATATTTTTAAATATTTTAGTGGTTAAAAAGTGTTTAAAGTGAATAAAAGTAGTGGTTTAGAGCAGGTGAGAGTTTGTATGGATGGCCTAATGTTTGGTCAGGCGCCGATTCAGCTGTATGGCCTTGTATTGTTAGTAGGCACTGGTCTTATCCACTGAGCTATTAAGCTGGTAATTAATTTATTTTTATATGTGACACATGGTTTGCTTTCGTATGGTGAGTTTATTTGTCTGTACACCTTGAGAATGAACAGGGTATAGTTGTATAAAAAATAATAATCTGCATTAAATTATTGTGTGCAAAAAAAAGCTCATCCCCACGGTTTTTTTTCACAGACTTATAGGTGCATTGAACTTACAATCGTGCAACATCCCCGAATGATATTCTTCATCCCCTAAAAAGAAACCCTCGGCCATTTCGGGTGCACTCACCTCTGTACATACAAAATTTATCATATTAAATAATTTCTATATATGGATTGTCGCGTATAAAGATTACGTACGTGCATTCTCAATTATAAAATTGTGTAGTTTTGTCCACAAAGGGTTAAAACAATAGTCGGTGGTGGAATTGTGCACTTCTGCTATCATCAATTGCGTGCAAGTGTTGAATTAATTACTTGACAAGTCCCCGAGGGAATGTGTAAGGGAAGAGAATGGAAAAAGTATGCAAGGGGAGTCGATCGTGGGAAAGGACTTTACTCGGCCGGTTCTTCATACTGGGGTTGTCAGCTCCATGCCAATCTCCCCTATAATTCTACCTGTGCATCGTCCAATTCCATTCATTTTATATGCATGCATCTCTCACATTCAGCCTTATTTGTTACATTATCAATATCTCTAACATTATTGAACCAAATAGCTTGTTTGAATAATCAAGATTTAAAAAAAAGATTGTCCTGAATCGAATACTACTATGTACAGACATATTATTATTTTTATAAGCTATTATATATTTTGTTTTTGTTGAGTGAAATTATACTCGTTGCTATTACAGATTCATTTTGGTCAGTAACATAATAAAAAATATCGATAACACAACACGAATATTTATAAATATATCATGTGTAAAGATGAAAGCCACACGTTTGAACTAAAATATTTATTTATTGACGCTCCGATGAGCTTTTTTTTTTATCTTAGAAAGGGTCATTTTTGAGAGGGTTTTTTATACACAACAACGTGTTAATTGTCTGTCGGTGAACTTAACTATTGTTAGTTACACAGGTCACCGACAGAGCGGCTCTGCCCGACTTAATAATCGCCTCAGTATTTACCTTACAATCCAGGAAATCAGAGTAAACCTGGATCGAGACGATCGATCGGGATTTTATTAATATTATTCCCGATCTCCCAGTCGTAATAACCGATCAAATCAATTTAAAATTCTTGACTTGAGTGGGATTTGACCCATGACCACAGTATTTGTAGCCACTTCTTTCCCCTGAGCTTTACGCTGGTTAAATTCAGTCTTTTTTTTAAATTTTATTTAGTGTTACTAACCCATAAAATATATAGTTGAGCGAGTTGCTTTTTAACTTATTGGCGATTAAATAGTTAAAAATGTTCGGTGTGGCGGCTTTACTCAGTATTTACTTAAAATTTAGTTTTTTTTAGTTAACTTGAACCAACCTAATTTAATATGTTTAGTGAAAATACACTCTCAATAGTGAATTTATATCCTCATTTCACACAGATTCACATTAACATATCGATGGGTCAGTAACATATCATAAATATATTATGTGTAAATTAGATAAAGTCAAACTTAATGTTTGAAATAAAATTTCATTATTAATAATATATATATACAATAGCCCTAAGGCTTTTTAACATTAATTTAAATATTGGCGATTAAACAGTTAAACAAGGATACAGTATTGCAGCTGTACACACTTCACTTTTTTCATTGTTTTAAATTGAATTTAAGTATTTTTATCATAAATTAATATTATGGTGTAAAATTTTACTTTGATTAACGTCAAAGAATTACATGTTAATTAGTAAAATATTAATATTTTATCCATATTTTATATATATATATATACCCCCAAGAGGTTTTTTACATGGAATTTGACTCTATTGCGATTTTTTCAGTGACATACATCTGCAAATCCCGATTTGCTACTTTTAAGCCCTTATTAAATTGAATGATTTTTTTTAAATACTTTAAATTCATGGTCTGCTCCAATATAATCGATTAACATATGTAATACAGTAGTATGTCATCTGAACGGAAATCGAATGTAAAATCCTTGACCATCAGCGTCCAGGTATAGATATTCTGTGTACGACAGGAATATAGAGGACGATCGCCTCAATTATAATTTTAGCATATATTTTTTAGCTTTTCGCCTTGACTCGAACTACGCGATGGAATTCCGCACATGTACGTATGTCCATACAAACAATATGTGGGTTCGTCGATCTTCAATATTTATTTGTCTTTGGCTCCAATCAATAGCCACAATGCCGACCAGTCCGGTGGTCTACTATTGCCGAAACTATCCGAATATGTGTAGGCTAATTAGACAAGATCTATGATGGATGATCTGTGTGACTTGTCATATGTGTGACTGACTAAAGCGTGTTCCACTTGTTCTCTTTTCATATTACGAAGTCACTTTGTGTGCGGCGTTTTATCGATTTTTTCAAGTGTAAGTACTTTATATGGGATCATTTTATCAAGACCAGCTTCAATTAGCTTCTCGTGGATCTGGTCTTCACGAATGGGGTCGTTCCCCTTGCCAGGACTGGATTCCTGCACCAGTGTATTCTCCAATTATGACATTTGTAGGCTTCTCCGTTACTTTACATCCTCACAAAATATTTATTAAAAATAAACCGTTTATGTCTTAAGGACTTCCAGATAACCACAACGGCCTGTCTGCACCCATTCCTCGCGAAGACGCACGCGTCGATGTATTGTATTTATTCACTGCTATTTGATCTTTCATGTTTGATGGGGCTATTTAGTAGTGAATTTAAAAGGTGTTTTAATATGAATCCAGGTGGGAAGTGATAATTGGCTCAGAATGGTAACAGGACATCTGTAACTAAAATTACAAAATAAAAACCGTTTTTGGTTTTTTGCGAAAACCCATAAAAGAACCTTTAAGTCGCACCCACAATGACTGTTCTCGTTTATTGTTGTGTAATAGTATTCAAATGAATTTTTATGCTCGTCTGATTTGCAAAATTTGTTCATTGGTAGTTATCGTAATTCTAGCAAAATCAAGAATTTTTCATCAATGATTATAGCCCTTTTATTGCTTTCGATTATGGTTAATTGAATTATTATACTATGTTGATATTTGCTTATGGTAGAAATTTGTTTCTTATGCTTGTAGAGCAAATGTCAAATTTTAGACATGCTTAATCTAGTAGTGATTGTCCATATTAAAAAAATATGTAATATCAAAAATTGCGATTAATTCATAATTATTGAATATAAACACATATGCTGTCTTAGAAGCAAGAGGGTGGAAAAATTGTTTTTCAATTGCTCATAATGCTAGAGCACTGCGCAGCTAACATTTTTATTATGTGGTATAATGTATTATTCTATTTGAATTATCTGATATTAACAGAACAATCTTATAACATAATAATATCAATAAAATAATATTACTATTTTTGAAATTTTCATTAACTTTTGTAGTTTGTCCCATGAATACAATAATTGATGCTGTTTTTAATTGCTGACAATTGTAGAGCATTGCGCGTCTTATATTTTAATAATATTGCTTCATTATGTGGTATTATTCTATTTAACAGAAAAATCTTAAAACATAAATATAATTAATAAAATAAAATTTGCATTCAACTTTATAGTTTGTCCCATGAATATAATAATTGATGTATATTCATATAATGTTTTGTATAGATGATCATAGAATTGAAATAAAATAATAAAGCAATAATATGAAGAAAATCGTTGCAGAGCACGAATACGTTAAAGCACTTTATTGCACACACTTGGACTAGGTCTAGTCATAGTATTGTATTATGTAAAAAATTATATTGATATGTCCTATTTGATATTCTTACGACCTATAAGAGAGTTGAAATAATAAAGGAAATCGTTGCAGTATTTCATTACACCCACTTGGACTAGGTTTGCTTGTGACATAATAAACATAATAATATTAATATAATAAAATTTGCATTCAACTTTATAGTTTGTCCCATGAATATCATAATTGATATTCATATAATGTTTTGTGTAGATGATCATAGAGTTGAAATAAAATTAAAAAAAAAAGTATTATAAAGGAAATCATTGCAGAGCTCGAATATGACAAACCACTTTATTACACCCACTTGGACTATGTCTGCTTAGAAGTTAGTTAAGCCATGTTATCAATATTCAAAATTTCACTTTACTGTTATTGAGGATGATTAGTATATTGTGAATGCGTGTGCAATTATGATGATTGTATTTCGATGGCGTCCTCCCCATGTATGATATAAACGGGGGTGTGTCGCTCACCCCATGGCATGGTATGGTCTAATCGCCATAGCCAGGTGCGATGCCATTTTTTTCCACCATAGCCACACATACATATTTCATTATTTGTTGGTGGCTCGCTCACTATAAGTGCACTTCATTAAAGGGCGATGCGCGCAGCTGTCGGTCTAGCATTCTACACTACCCCATAACATTTTCACTGCAGTAATCCATCTACAGAGGTCACCTGTCACCTATATAAACATTTGTATAAGCCGATCAAATTGAATTTTCATTTATGAAAGAAAACATCCAGTTAGAAGGCCTAATTTCGATGGCCGATCAACACAAAAACGTATCTAGAAAAATGAGTTTAATATGCAGTTTTACTCTCAATGAACTACTTATATCCCAAGCAGAAGCTTATTTATAAATATATTATGTCATAATCAAATTTTAATAAAAGTAATGTGGCATGTATTATTAATACACGTGTATATTAAATTAAAGCCAAACTATTTATGTTTGCACCAAAATATTCAATAATATTTTTTATTGTACAGTTTCTTTATTAAATATAATTTACATACAATGTTTTGACACATTATGATTATGTGTTCCAATATTAAGTTTATAGACTAAGTATTTTACTTATTTTAATACGGAGTACAATCAATTGGTAATTAAAATGATTAATAAGTCATAAATATGGGGAAAATACAAAAACCCACTTGTGTTCAATAATATATTACAATAAAGGAACCTTAATATTTGTAAACTGACAATTTTTATATACGTTTTTTGTTTTCCAATTACATATAATGAAGTGTTGATATTTATTGAAAGCGAACAATTTTATAAAAAATATCTTAATATTTATTTACAGAGAGGAATTCTTATATATTATTATATTGTGTGATTTGCGTAAGACTTAATTTACTTACGAAGTTTGAGGTCGTATTTAAAATAATAGTGTAATGAGAATGTGTGCGTCCGGTGCGTATGTGCACCAATACTACCAAGCTCTAGTCTATTCGTATACACATGACTCACTAACACACTATTATATTGAATGCGGCCTTTGTAGTTTCGTTTTTGTTTAAAAAAAACCCCATCGAATTATGAGATCAATTGTATGCGGTAGACTTGAAATTATATCACGGTAAAATTTGTTTGCTAATCGTTTATTTGATTTTAAGTAAAATATATTATGTAATAATGTAGCCAGATAGTTAAATATTATGTTTCTTGTGTGGCGTATGTACACTTAAATTATTTTAACTGTAGTTCAATTTTTTTTAGTGTGTATGTTTTCCTGCAAATTCTTTTAATACTATCTTAATAGTTTTGTATATATTGTCAAAAAAAATCCACCTCAGACACCCTTTGCCTTATCTTTTTATGTATGTAATTTGCACAATACCACTTATTTTAGCGACAAGTTACAAAAGAACAAACAATTCAGATATTGAACAGCTGCTTTGCTTATAAGATATTGTTTGTAATCAGAAATGCTCACTTCAAGTTCGTAATTGTAAATGTATTCACAATATTTGATTGGGTTATCCTTGAATTTTTTATACTGTAAAAGATGTCTGGCTATTTAAGAAAATTTCACACTTTTTTCAATAATATACGCTAATTCATGTTTTTTGGTTTCTTCGTCTGATCAATTGAGATTTATGCAAATTTTCATTCATACACCACATTCGCAAATATTCTGCAAACCTGTTTGAATGAAGATGTTAACACTGTATATTAGTTGAAATACCTGGTTTTTACATAAAGCGTGATTTTTTTTTATCGAAGTTCAAGATACTCGAGATGGTTTGAAAGTTGAAACACTATACTTAGGATGTGTGAAGCCTTATGTGCTTACTTTTCAAAATGATCATCTGATACTATACCATATGGTCATTATCTCAATACCGTATATTTATTAATAACTGCGTGGTTTATAAAATATGAGGACTATTCTAGATTTATTGAAACCCTTTTCCCAGCACTTATTCAAAGAGAAATTCCCACAGACATCATCATGGGATAAAATGTCGGTCACTGGGTGCCCCTGTTTATTTTTTTATCCCCCGATCCGAATAACCCATTTTGCTGGATTGCGGAAACACTTTTTATGGGAAACTACCAAAATTGCGAATAAAGCTTACCCCCTAGACATTCCTAACAGGTTATATCCTATCAGCATCTCTCTCTCTCTCTCACGTTGGTCTGGTTGAAGAGTGTCTAAAGAATCTCACGGCATCCATATTTAGAATAGGGTGTCCCTTTTGTCCCCTGTGCAAAATCCTAGACCCATACATAGAGTCCTTTCGCTTGCATTGTGATTATGCTAATGCGCTAATATCGATCGTTCCTCTTTTTATTATTGTCGTGTTGTTACCTGCATAGTTTTTTTTCTCACGATCTGCCAAATTGTCCGTAGGCTACTTATTTACAGACTTGTCTCTTTATACATGTTCTGATATCTTAATTTATTCCGTGGAGCGAAAATCCGGCACGGGTT
The DNA here is from genome assembly GCA_022606485.1 of Agraylea sexmaculata. Lineage (NCBI taxonomy): Eukaryota > Metazoa > Arthropoda > Insecta > Trichoptera > Hydroptilidae > Agraylea > Agraylea sexmaculata. The sequence continues at coordinate 38,135 of JAGTTH010000110.1, read as the reverse complement.
TGTAAAATGATGTCACGCATTTTGCACTTGTTGCTTCATTCAGTACTCATTAACGTGGTGTTCTAGTAGTATTCCTAGTGTTTATTGTCAGTGACTTTGTGGTTGATTTTAATACTTGGGGTAACAAGACAAAGGTAGGAAGGAGCCCCTTACCTTACTCCGCGGACCGTGAATCCTGTACTCCACCCTTGCCGAGGGGGTTTTGTCCTCAATGCTCTTCTTCGTGAACGAAAATAAACCCCGATCGTATAAATCAATCCAAAGTACGATGACCTATTTAAAAATGAATACCAGAAAAATCAATATTTTTAAAATTATCTATAACAATGTTGCAGTACATTGTTAATACATAATAAGTGGTACAGGATAATAATTACGAGGTGACATTTCGTGGTCAAGACAGGATGTTCTTGTATGTCGGCAATGGCGTGTCTTTGACCATTTCACAATTTACATTTTTAAATTAATTAATACTCCAATTGTTTGGAGTGGAATTTTATACAGTGACAACTTCCTCTCTTAAATCGTATAACCTTCAGTACGAGAATCAACTACGTTTGCACCTGTTATTTCAGATATTTCTCCAATATGCAAATCGGTTACCAACTGTCCATAAATATCTTATATAATGTAGTTAAAATACTTGAAGGACGATGTTCGACGTGTCCACGAGGCTTGGTGTGGAATTTTGTTCGCACGAACAAAACCAGTGACTGATTTTTTTTATTATTTATGATTTATTCAACATATGGAACGACCACGTGGTAATTGCAGGAGGATCCATTAAATTGGGGAACGACTTCATTTAATTAATCATTAATAGAGATAAAGGGGAATGCAGGAAGCTTGTCATGGAAATATTAATTCATTGCAGACCCGTCTTTTTTTTTAATATAATAAATCCTGATTGTATACAGGGTGGACTTTAACTAACTGAGAATATTTTACAGGGTTGTAATTCGTTATTATTTAAAAATATATCAGCTGTTTCTGTGAAATTGACAGCCCACTCGGATGTATTTTAAATTATTTTTTTGCGACACTCTACGACTCTAAAATATTCTCAGTTCAAGTCCACCCAGTATATATAAAAAATACATTAATTTCTGTCTGGGTTTATTATGATGTATACTCCTGTATTGTAAAGTGTATACTGAGGTGATTTCTTTAGCTGGGTTGGATACAATTTAATAAATTTATGCAATTCTCTCACTCTCATCTATTTTATATAAACTTAATTATTAATTCTTGTTCTTATGTATCATCTCATGTCTTCATTTCTTTTCTATGTTGTGTTAACTATCTCCAATTTTCGTTTGTTCTTTTTTATTTACTGCTATTTCGAACCTCATGTATAAAACTATGGGCTTCTTGATACTTTCAGGAAGATGTTTGTTTTATATAAATGAAATTAAAAAAAATAAAAATCAACTGAAATAACAACATTTAGTAAAAATCCCGCTTACAAATAATAATATATTTATTTTTTAATTTAAATAAATTAAAGGATGATGTCCACGCATTGTTGGTTCAAAATGACTCCCCCTTATATCGCTATTTACTCCATGCTTACTACCTGAGCCCAGACCTCAGTTACATTCCGACTTTCACCGAGGACACAGCTAAAGCATCGTCTCCGAAATATATAAATATATCTATATATATATATGAGTTCAAAAAATTAAATTAAAGTGTATACGTGAGTTGCAATCAAAGTGAATGGGATGTGCGTCAATCCGGATTATCTTAAACCACTTCTGTAAGTTCAAAAAGACATTCTTGGAAAAATCTCAAACAAAAAAAAATGCGTTCGATTATTGTGTAACATTTTGTGGGGAATTTATAATGTGTGTGTTTTTAGGAAACAGGTTTTTGTTTCAATATTATAATGGTCGCGGTAACGCTTGGCTTGGGTACTCAGGGATACCAAAATGCTTCTTCGATAACACAAAATGTAATTTTAAATAATATTTTATAAATATATTGTAATGGAGATAGTAGTGTATTTTATGAAGGGCTTGTGGGATTTTATCAATTTGTTATGCATGTTGCGTCATTGGTCAACCCTGATTCAGGTATGCGCAGGGGTCGAAAAAGGTTTCTTTCTTTTGTGTTCTTTGGTTGCAGCATTGGATTCCTGGTTTATCAGCTGATCCAGGCAGGACGCCCACATTTGGCGGGAAATTTTATAGTAAAAACCTCGTTCTAATATTTGAAGAAAAAAAAATCATGGGTTTTTATTTATTTCGAATATTCAAAATCGTCCAAATTTATATAATAAGGTTTTGAGAATTTTTTGTCTTTAGACACAACAACGTGTTAATTAACTCTCTGTCGGTTTATTATAATCGTATTTAGCCCACAATACGGGATATCAAAGTAAACCTGGATCAAGACTTATATTTTATTAATATTATTCCCGATATCCCAGTCGTAAGAACCCATCATTTTTTTATTGAGCGGGATTTGAACCCATGATCACAATATTTGTAGCCATGAGCAATGTTAATATTAAAATTAAAAACACGATTTTGTTTTAATTGAAATTCAAAAATTTTGAAGAAATCATTGTAATTTTATAAGCCTTTGTTCTCTTGAAGGGTTAGGATGATGCTATGATTTTTAATTTAGTTTCGTCCTTTCTGTCAGGTTCCTGGCAAGATCCCAACCCAGTCCTGATTTCTCCTTCTTAAATGTAACGGGTCTACCCCCCGAACTTCTTTCTTCCTTGTGGGTTTGCTTTCAATAAATTTCTCGTCATTATCTGAAACTGAATGAAATGGGTCAAGGCTTCAATATTAAGGGTTGCCGCAATATGTTTCTCACTGATCCTGTCTTTGTGTCTTTTATTTGTAGAGCAAATATTAAATTTTAAACATGCTCCGAGGTGAGCTAAAACACCAAAAGCCTTTGAGATTTGTCCACAAACAGTATCTCATTAGCCATAGGTCCAAATTGGTCTGTATATTTGAACGTGTTTCTTAAATGTTATTTTAGATTTTATTGCATATCCGACCTCAAAGTCCTCTAGGTCATTTTTTTCAGTCTAAAAACACGTACGTTATGAAATATTGAGGGTATAAACCGAATCCAGTTTATAATTTATAACACATTTGTCACGATTAACTCACAGCATCCTCTTCTACCTGATCAAGGATTTTCGTTTGTGTCTCCTTGACTTGTAAAGGCAATAATGAATTTATTTATCGATTTACATTTTTGTATTTATGTTAGTAATGCGTATTTATTCATTCAACTAAGCGGCTCTCTTTTGATATTATACCCAATTAATCACACGAGCAAACGGTGTCAATTAAACTGGTTGTTATAAATATTTGAGTCATGTATAAATATGATATTTGATAGTTTATGCGGGTTATTCCAGGAAGGTTACGTATTAAATAAACAATTTCCTGGGTCGAAGATATTCAAGATGATCCATATAATACCCGGAAATCACGTACTAGGTCGTGGATTTTTTTTCATATCATATAAATGTACTAAATGATCATCACTTTTTTGTACCTGAACATCGTCTGCGCATTATTAATATTAACTCCCCTCATAATTTAATTAATTGCGTTGAATATCATAAAAATATTATATTATATTTAACAAATTGCCTGCAGTCGGCTCGTTATGTGTTCACCAATTACCGGAGCTTTTTTTTATGTCATCTTTTCAAATATAAATTTGATTACACTACCTGATGGTGGCCTCCATACAATATTATCATTACTGCTTTTCAACTGTCGTCTCTCTTTGATCTGATCATAATCTGAATTTGAATTTATATAATCTGTTATTATTTAAACATCCGTATGATATTGATGTGTAGTTGTCCATTTGTAAAACAATCAATCTAAATATTTCTACAAATCATAGATAGCCTAAAGCAATCGTATTTGTGAAATCCCAAGTTGGAATGAAAAAATAAACCAAAGCGCTGGTTTACCAATTGAAGATTTTGTGGAAAACAGCAAATGTCACAAGCAAACCTAGTCCAAGTGGGTGTAATGAAATACTGCAACGATTTCCTTTATTATTTCAACTCTCTTAGAGGTTGTAAGAATATCAAACAGGACATGTTTAATATTAATATTTTTTTTTACATAATACAATATTATGACTAGACCTAGTCCAAGTGGATGCAATGAAGTGCTTTCACGTATTCGAGCTTTGCAACGATTTCCTTCATATTATTGCTTTATTATTTTATTTCAATTCTGTGATATTTACACAAAACATTATATGATATATATCATACATCAATTATTATATTCATGGGACAAACTATAAAGTTGAATGCAAATTTTATTTTATTAATTATATTTATGTTTTAAGATTTTTTTGTTAATTAGAATAATACCACATAATGAAGCAATATAATTAAAATTTAAGACGCGCAATGCTCTACAATTGTCAGCAATTAAAAACAGCATCAATTATTGTATTCATGGGACAAACTATAAAGATGAATGCAAATTTAAAAAATAGTAATATTATTATGTTATTAATTGTTCTGTTAATATCAGAAAATTCATATTACACATAACAAAAAAGTGCTCTAAAATCGTGAGCAATTGAAAAACTATTTTTTCACCCTCTTGCCTCTACGACAGAATATATAAAGTATGAATTAATCCCATTGTTTGATATTACATATTTTGTAGTTTGGCCAATCACGCAGCAGTTCTCTACAATTGTGAGCAATTGAAAACTAGCTTTTTCTACCCTCTTGGCCGAGATTTGCTCATAGTATAGATATATTTTATTAAATGTCGAACATATTTCAAACAAACGTACGGCCCAGTCACGACCACACCACTGTTCGCTTCTGTTATATGAAAATTTAAAGTATTGTTTCAATTTGAGATGATGTGGTCACGAAGTGCTTCTCTCTGTCACTACAGGGTGATTAATAATAATCGTAAACACAGGTCATCAACCCTCATGTAATTAATTTGATAATATTTTTATTGTTACAGCCGTACAACATACGAGAGTGAGACAAGTGACGAACAGTCTGAAGATTCTGACCTTGAAGACGAGACTTCGACGAAAGTTCTGATACAGAGGAAGTTTATCAATAAAGGCCGGTGGAGTAAAGATGAGGTAACCTTATAATTTTTTTATTTTATAATATATTTCGTCGGTTCGTATTGTGAAATGGTTCCTTCCGTTTGTATCCCCTTGGCTTTATTTACACCTGAAACGACGCAGGTATAATCATCCCCATATGCATGCATACATATCAAGTTTTGGTTGATCTGAAATGACGTCCTCTTCTCATACAAATCAGTTATGTAAATAATCATAGGGTGTGTAATTAAGTTAACAACTATTGAAAATTTTAATAAAAAATATGTACACATTGTTATTATGTTGTGTCGTCGTTATTCATGGGCAAAAAGATATGTTTTCATTCAATACATTCGATTAATAGCCATAAATAGTATTTTCTTATGAATAATAGCTATTTTTTTTATTCAATATTATTTTTTAAATTGTTTTCACAATATCATAGTTTGTAAAGAGTTCGACAATTTTTATTACAAATTAGAGACGCGGTTTGTCTGCCTTCAAGTGCAGCTAAAAGTGCCTAAGAAAATTCACCATTCTTACCGAAATCAAATACTATGCAAATTAATTAATATAATGATGTTTTTAAAGCCTAACATGTTCCAATCTAAATCAAACCTATTAACACTTGAATGATGTGAAAGTGCTTCGCAAATTAGTAGTCATCTTCAGAGATTTAATTCAGAGTCATAATTTATTATGGAACTCCACCAAGACGTCCAAATAATCAGCGGTTTACCGTTATCTAAGATTTGTTAAAAATAATATCACACCGTTTTGAAAATGATATCAATGTTGTTATATTTAATATATTCTAAAACTTCCTAGGATCACTTTACCAGGGTCACCCTGATGCCACAGCGACCCCCTAAAATGTGAAAATAGGACTAGTTCTATTGTATTATAAATGGAAGCCCCCCTTTCTAGCAACGAATACTCCTCCCTTAGAGAAGTCTGCATCCCGTCTCTCATTCTCTATTCAACTCCTTTATCGTCTATTATTAAGAGCGGTCTTTTTATACGAACTTGCACTGTGTCCTAAACCTAAACGAACTATTCCAAGTATCTAATCTGGTTTTCTTTCAATTCTAATTTATATGTATTAAGGGTTGTGTAAATAGCGACTTTATAATATGTTTTTTTTTCACAGGACAATCAATTGAAGCTTCTCGTGGAGAAATACGAGGAGGACTGGGATGTGATTGCAAGTCATTTCAAAGATCGCAGTGATGGACAGTGTTTGCAGAGATGGGCCAAAGTGGTCAATCCGGAGTTGGTCAAAGGGCCGTGGACCAAAGAGGTATATATTTTTAAATATTCTCAGGTAGTAATGAGGTCAAACTGCTCCAGACTCTTGATCACTAAATTTTCGGATGTCCTTCATCTTCATTCATTGATGATTAAAGTAAAAATTATTCAAGCAGCGATTATAGTTTTAATTGGTCAAGGCCTTGTCTTGACCATACGTGTATGGATTTTTTTTTGTCAATCATGATGACACGTGATATTATTTAAAAAGCACCCATTCATGCATTGCTAGACTTCAATTTTCAATATATATTAATATTATAAGATATCGCATGAGTGGCTAAATGCGGGGTTAGTTCAAGTGGCCAAAAACATGAGTTACCTGGCAAACATTATACTGTAAACACGTCTCTTCATATCTTCAGTTATATTTCACAGTAAAATGGGTAAATGCATTGTTACTACATGTCATATGGACTCAAACATACATTCAAATACATCTAGCCTCACTTTTTACCAAACACTACTACTTTCACATGTTTAAAATATTATTGTGTTTTAATCACCAAAATATTGTCACACCCACTCTCAGTGATGACTAGAAACGTTTTGAGCGAGGGAGACACACTTATGCCTTTATCGAATAGGAGAGAGTGCAACAATATACGAGTTACACGAATTATTTATATGCAATGCGATATCTAATGTTTATATCTATGATTAATTTACTGGATTTGGTTGCAGCGTGTTAAGTTTAATGTAAAATTTTGACAAGTACATTCGTTAACGATTCTCATCATCGTATTTGCAAATGGTTTGCAACCATTTTGCACGCCAACAATAATAATGATAAATGAAGTCAAAGATCGCGAAATAGCGAATAGCATCATCCAAAAGCGCTTGTTATATAATTCGAATAGATGTTATTAATTATCGGTTGTAAATAGATTTATTTTTTTTATTATAGGAAGACGAAAAGGTAGTGGAACTCGTCGAAAAATACGGCCCTAAGAAGTGGACCCTCATCGCTCGACATTTGCGAGGTCGAATTGGTAAACAATGTCGTGAAAGATGGCATAATCATCTGAACCCTGGCATCAAGAAGACAGCGTGGACTGACCATGAGGATAGACTCATTTATCAAGCTCACAAAGAGCTTGGTAATCAATGGGCGAAAATTGCGAAATTATTGCCCGGAAGGTGAATTATCTAGTGGTTTATCATAATATTAAAAAAATATATATTATTCTAATACAATATTTTATTATAGAACCGATAATGCCATTAAAAACCATTGGAATTCGACAATGCGGCGAAAGTACGAAGCCGAAGAACTACCAGAGAATAAGCGAAAAAGTTTCAGAAACAAGTCTGCTTATCCTGTATCAACATCCGGACTCTCATCTTCAAATGTGAATACAAATAATGTGTTAGATGAAGCACTGCTTGCCTCACATCATTTGCTGCAAACTGAGGGTGGTGATAGTGATTTCCACAAAGTCATGTCCAAACAGTGTTCTCAAAACCTATACACAAATAACCAAACTAATGTTGATCCGAACACTTTCAATTCGGTATCTAGGTGGAACACTGCTATGGTCGCAAATAGTGGAAGCACATTTACTAACCTTAAAACTGCTGCGGAAAGCCCTAATCCTGCTATGAAAACTTCCTATCCTGATGTTAGTTTTGTTTTTGTGTTTTTTTTTTTATTTCATTATCTTATGTTTAATACTAGAGATTGGACACATCTATGTGTCTTCAATTTCAATTTTCACAATTATTATTTTTTATCATAAGCCTTGAAAAGACAATTGACATATTTATTATAAAAAATGGAGCCGCCTTGTGGCCCAGTGGTTAGTGTAACGGATTCGTGAGTGAAGACTCCCGGGTTCGATTCACGGCACCGGAGTCACTTGGTAGATCTAGCTTAGCAAACTAGATCTTAAGTACTCATTGCTGTGTGGTGGCCTGGGAAACCATCTCTACTATATTCTCCCGTAAAGGCCAAGGTGGCCTGGCCAACCCCTTATAAAGGGACTCCCGTCAATAGGGAAGGCGTCACGATATAAATATAAAATATTATAAAAATAGCTAATTTTATTTAAAATTGTTTATTTATAAATTTGTCCTTTTGTTTTTTCAACGCCTCCTGTTTAACCAGCATCTCAATTTGATGTTCACCACTTATTTGTGTTGCTTGGGTTGATAACCGTTTTTGATTTGGTTTGTTAAATCTTGTCGTGGTAATTGTAATGTTTTAGAATTTGCACTTAGAACTTAGTTTAAGTCTCCTTTCAAATTATGACAGTGAATTATTTTATTGCAGAATTGGCACATTGAATTGTTTACGAGTGATCCATCTAATAGCTGTCACAGTACAACCTCCAGTACAGAAAATAGTCACCTGGATAACTCCAGCAGCAAACAGTTAATACATTGCCGTCAACTCCTTCGCAAACAAATAAACGCTGTGGGACAGAGTCTTATAAAAGTTGAATCACCAACAAAATCCCCATCACCTGTTGTCGATACATTGAGGTTAGTTTTTAGTCAAGAAAGTCTCATTTTAAATGTTGCATTTTCAATAATTCTTTTCAATTTTATAGCAATTTCTTCCGTGAAGAGGCATCAATTGGTCCTAAAATTAAAGGCGAAGAAAGATTACAAAATGTTTTGGAATCTCCAGGTAAAGTATATTTTTTAAACGATTAAGATTATTTAAATTTAATAAATATGAGTAAAATGTTATTTATAGTCAAATTAGAACCCAAAGATGCTGATGAGCTTTTAGCAGTTGGCCCGATGTCACCTCCGTCAAGTAAAGGCAATAGTTCACTGAGAAGTAATTCACCTCCACCTATCTTGAGACGAGGTAAATTAAGAAAATCGTGTGGAAGTCTAGCAAACCCTGCCAACCATGCCTTGGTATGTCTAAAAAACAATTAATTAAACTTATTTAAAAAAATAAAGATTCTAATGTATATTTTTTTAATTATAGCTTTTAACAGATGACACACCACATAAATTTTTGAGCATCACACCAATTAAGCAGCTACCATTTAGTCCTTCACAGTTCCTCAACAGTCCAAATATGCTGATTCCTTTTGAGTCAAATTTACCTGGCACTCCAGATAAACACTTGTCCCCTGTTCCCATGTTGAGGGTAAGAATTGATTGAATTTTAATAATCAATCAAATTTAGTCAGAATCATATGTTATTAATTATGTAATTAAATTTACAGGAACCAGAGAGTCCTTTACATACACCTACACCAAATCTAGCAGGATCGTCACATTATACACATATCACTCCAGTTCCTACCAGACGATCTCTACTGAATTATACACCAAGGTAATATTTATTAAATTGATGTTTTTTAATTTCAAATAATAACAATTTTGGCTTATTATTTCACCAGGACACCGACACCATTCAAAAATGCACTCGCAGAAATGGAAAAGAAATCAGGACATATTAAATATGAACCATCTTCTCCCGGAAATTTGGTTGAAGATATTACCGAAATGTTCAAAAGAGAAGAAAGCTCCAATGGGTCTCAATTGAATGACTCCCAATACTGTACTGAGACTGAAAACACCTTAGTTGGTGGATCTACTCCTTTCAATGTAGATCAGGTATGTACTTTTTTTTATAAATCAAGACATTGTATCTGAGGCAGCTTATAAGTATTTTTTTTATTCTATTTCAGGTGCACGGTGATTCTGGAATCGCTTCATTGAAACGACGACCTTCTGATACAAACAAGACCAGTGAAGCCAACAGAACATTACTGATTGAAGGGAAAGAAAATACGGTACCTCCGGGCGGAAATCATAAGAAAGCTCGAAAAGCTCTTTTACATTCTTGGGGTACAAGTACACCGTATTCAGCATTGCCTCAACCGCATCACGCCGAAGCAATTGCAGCTGCCGCAGCTGCAGCACAAAAAGTTCCAGACATGTACATAATAGAGACACCGGTAAGCATCTTTAAAATCAATCACTTCAAATCATTTGAAAGATTTCATTACAATTAATCGTATTGTTTACAGAGTAAATCTCTCGCTGACACCTCTGGAATGTTTTCTCCTCCCTCGATAATAAAAAATACTCTAATCGGAGACGAATCTACAAGCTTGCACAGTATCTTAAGTTTGGATAATACTCCCGGAGTGAACTCTTCCATGGAAGATCAGATCAATATATCTACGAACGCCGATAATAAGGTACAACACAAGGAACTCTCCCATAATCCACACTCCTACTCTATGCCTATCCATAATCACTCCAATATGGATATATATCCATCAGGCATTGATCAAAATGCCAGCATGTTATACACTAACATGACAAACGATGTACTTAACAATACTAAACATAATATAAGATCTAACAATCATTCATTGCATGATTCATCATCATACATTAATAATGTACCTCATTCGAATACATATTACAGTAATGCTTCACAACAATTTGCTAGGCTCAATGCGGAACGTTATAAAGTTATGGCTAGCTCCCAGTTTCATAGAAATAATCAAACGAATTGTTTGAAAAATATCACCAACACAGCGAACCACAGAAATTCAGGCAATATTTTGGCTCCTAGAGAGACTTTGGCCAACGCTTTCGCCAACCATATTTACAAAGTTACCAATCAGAAACCTTCTCCATCCACCATAGATTCAATATTGTCTACGAAGGTCGCACAGAACCGATTCTGTAATTCTTCAAGACAAGATGCGGAGAATTCTCCAGCAACTTGGTCAAATGTACAACCGCACAGTTCAAATACGAGAGACATAGAAAATAATGAAAATGTGCTTGATTTTTGGAGCGCTTTTTCTCCTCTATTATAGTCTTTGTTGATTAAATAATTTAAATTTTTAAGGCAACTTGTACATTAAGTCATTTACTATAGAATTAGAACCAAAGATATATTATTTTTTTACCTCATTTATGGTGAATAGATTATTGTATTTATTTTAATATTCTAACCAAATCCTAATATACACAATTGAACTAATAACAGTTCATTATTTTTGGAGTGAAATTAATTCAATAACCCAATAAATACCTGTTCATAACATTTGCTTTTTGAGCCATGTTTTGTTTGTCGATTTTCGATTATAAATACGAAATTAGAATTAATTCCCAATGCGTTGAGCAATGTTGAAAAATATTATGAATAGATTGTACATAGAACACCAAAGACACGTTAAAATATAGGATTATCTGATGATCAATAGTTTTTACACGGATGTATTCTCGGCGTACATCTGATGCTTTATTTCGTTTTTATAAATTTTAAAGATTAGAAAACTATGGATAGGCTCTTCAAACCAAATATAAAGACAAAGACCAAACCATATTTGATCAGTGATTTATATATTTTGTCCATTTTTGTATAGTTGCTTTTTTTTTCTTTACTTTATAGCACATATTCTTGTTAAATTTCTTATTGAAAGTTTATGATTTCTATTATTAATTTATTTTAATATATATTATATCCACACGTCACCAGGAAATTCCTGTTTCTTTTCTATCACACGCCCTTCATTCCTGCTTCACCTTTCAATATTGACAGAGTCCAGGTGTTGGCAACCTTTAAGTTTTTTTGTTCGAATGTTTTGTTTTTTTTTTTTTTGTTTTTGTTTAATTTAAAAAAATATATTTATCATAATATATTTATATCTATATACATATATTATATAGAGTGATTTTATTAATTTATGTCTTATTTATTTGTTTTCTTCGACTAATGTGGATTTGTCACATTAAATTATTATTGGAATAGAAATCTTAAATGTTGTTTTATCTCCTGTCAATATTGTACACTCTTTCCGTTAAAATTTCCATTTCCATTTTTGTTCCAACACTTTTCATTTGGTGAATAAATTTATTATTTGTAAATGTGAATGTTGTTTTTAATTTTATTTTTCCATAATCATCAGCACAACACGGTGCATGCTTTCTTTGTTTGTTCTGTTTGTCGTATCCGTGCTTTTTATTTCCTTTAAAAAAGTTACCGGAGTTTTCATCTTGTCAAGGCATCATAAAAAAAAATCTCACTTTAATCATCAACGCTTTACAAACATTGCATTTTACACATTATTAATTATTTAGCTCTGTATGAAGAAGCAGTTTTATTTTGCAAATTTACATACTTTCTGTTCCAATATGTTGAGAAATGGTATTTTTGATACAGTGGCGTCGGAGAACCTCTTCATCATCAAGTTCGCATACTAAATCGTCTGCGGTGAGATCGATTAAATTTGAAGAAACTAAAGAGAAGAGTATTCAGGTGTGTAGATTTGTAATTAACAATTCTCACTTACTTATTATATGGTTATTATTTTATAAATTAATCATTTCAGTTTGATGATAAATGGGAAATGGTAGCTTGCGGAAGAACAAGAGATCAACTTGAAATGACCAAACAAGCTTACGTATTCCTCAAGAAGATAGCATTGAAACCAAGATCATTGAATTTTGACCATTAAAGAATTGCCGTATCATCCGAATATATTAAATGTTAATTACATTTTGTTAATTCATATAACTTATGTTATCAAGTAAATTTTGTGTTTTTTTGTTGCTTTTTTCAGCATTCTTATAATTTATTTGAATTTTTTCAATTTATGTATGTGTGCATATACGTATATTTTAATAATGTTGTCCTGTGGTTTATTTTTATGTATACATATTTGGAACATATTCAATGAGGAGATATTTGGCTTCGTTATTTACTCGAATTATCTGATACTATTTGGAGAGTAAGCTTAAAATTAATGTATATAATTGATAACTCTGTGTACCTTATTAAAAAATATAGTTCATATAACACAATCAATAGTATTACAAATAAATTTGAGTGTAACAATATCCTAATATGGTTTGACGATAGTTTCAGTATATTTTTTGATATAAATTGACTTTATATCTGTAATATATTTATCTTAACCTAACTGACGTGAAATATCTGTGTTTTTACTATTTTAAGAATTTGATTTATTGTACATATTTATTTTGATTTATTTAATAAATTTTAAAACAAGAACTGATTTCTTTACATAATCAATTCAAAGCTTATTTGTGCAATTTGAATACTGTAATATGTTTGGATAAGATTTTTTTTAAATTTTCACAAATAACCATTCGAATTTGCAAAATAAACACTAGTTTATATATTGTGGACACGGTATTTCAAGTTACTAGTCACCTGGTAATTGATCATTACATTTTATTTGCAATATTCATTTTATTCTGTGTGAATGCTTTGATAACATTTTTCAGTATGTGTGTATTTAAATAAATATAGAAATATATATTGTTAGATTTAAAACATATACTTAGTACATAAATTAATTTGTAAGTCGAAGTACAAGATGAAAACCATTGGATGTCAATATAATAATTATTAGTTTTTCGGAATTTTAGACTCGCACAGAAGTTGTCTGCGCATTTTTGTTAAGATACTTTAATTATGAAAGCATTTCAATTATTTCCTTTTTTTTTTAACTTGTAGTCATGATTGTATTTGTTTACCATTTAAAGTAATTGTGTGAATTTACTTATACCCTTCAGATAGAATATTTTTCAGTGTCGTTTCATAAAATTTATTATTAAAAGTACTATTATTTATAAATATGTATGTGAATAAAAAACTGTATTTTCTTACACAAAATGTTCTTTTTAGAAAGTGAGCGATAAATTAATAAACTTTCGTGTCTTGAGTATATTGTTTCTTTTGTGTTTGTAACAAATGTGATTTACAATTTACAGGTGAATCGAAGATGAGGGTTGAAAATTTATTTAAATTGCCTATAAATAACCATCGTTGACTTTCCTTTAGTATACACTTGAACTTAAAAGTTAACATAGGAATTGAAATTTTCACAAGTACAATAAGTAATTAAATTAATTACTAAATCCAATTATGAAGAGTTTTCAAGAGCAGGAGGGATAGTATCGGAAATACTATTCAGCAAGCCTGTGGGTAAGAGAAGGCAGGGTAGACCTAGGCTAAGGTGGACGGACGAGTTCTATAAGGTAGTTAGGAGTTTAGGTATTAATAACTGGAGGAGCATTAAGTGGAAGATGCTGGTGCGGGAAGACTTGGTTCATCACTGAACTGGAGTGCTTGAGATGATGAAAAGTTTTCTTATATGCATATATACTAATGAAATAGTTAAGCATATAAATAATGCTTTTTCATAATTCACAATTATACAACTGGCTGGTGGTGGACGCATTCAGTAGTCGTTTGTATGTATTCATTGCATAATATCGACCCGAATGATAAAATTGAAGAATTTTATGGTTTATAATATGAATTTAGCCTGAAAAAGAGCGAATATAATTATAAAATGAACTAAAGAAGAGTCTTGAAGCATTGTAAAGCTTGTGGTTTGTATTTTGTGATGATTAATAAATAAATAGTGGTCTTGTGACCGTGAGGTATGTATAGTTGCAGTAAACGGCTGACAGTGTCACGTGAAGTGTCCGCTGGAGTCACTGTGCTGACCTGCTGACCTGCGCGCCTGTTCCTCTGCTGTGAGCCTGATACTCTATTACTCTGATACTCTATTACTTCATTACTCTACTAACTGCTCCTTGTTCCCTGCTCCCGCCTCCTGCTGCTTGCTGTACTCCTGGTACCTGATACTCGTAATACTGTCTTCACTCTGTCCCTGTACTGAAGGTCTATCTATCGTGATGATATTAGTGATGATCTCACATATAGTCTGTTAATCTTGTGTGTAGACCACACAGAGTACTCTTAGTATTGCAATATTGCGCATTGTCTGTCAAATATATTGATTATTTGTTATGACTTACTGTTGGTTTGTTATACTTGTAGAATAGAAGATAGAAGATGACTGAATATTGGCTGATCAGTGCTCCAGGAGACAAGACCTGTCAACAGACTTGGGACAATCTCAACACCGTCACCTCCAAACAAAACAATCTCAGTGTCAACTATAAGTTCTATATTCCAGACCTTAAGGTAATTTATCTAAATATCCATTAATATTCCACTGGTTATAAATACCAAAAGCTCATTTACATCCAGGAATGGTATAGTCATATTTACTCATTTCAATATTTTTTTTACTTATTCAATTAAAATACTTTTCTCTATAAAAATACCTTGAATCATTCATTTTCACATAACATATTTTTGGAGGTCAAAAAAAGTTTAATATGTAATAATATCTCTTTCATTTTGTATATGTATAGATAAATATTTTAAAAAACACCTTTACATTAACGAATGTTTTAGGTTGGCACTCTCGATCAACTTGTCGGTCTGTCTGATGATCTTGGAAAGCTCGATGCATTTGTCGAAGGTGTTACCAGAAAAGTTGCTCAATATCTCGGAGAGGTAATAAATAATAAAATTAATTCATGTATTTTGGCGAGCAGCAAAATAATTCTCATAATTTCAGGTATTGGAAGACCAACGTGACAAATTGCATGAAAATTTGAAGGCAAATAATAGTGAGTATTTTGCTTGATCATTCTTTCTTCAATCATCCTTTAAATTTTTTAGTTACTTTTGTGTCCGCAAAGTAGTTACTGCTTGCAATCAATATAATATGTATCTATATTTAGGATGTTCCAATCTATGTTTTGGGAAAATCATGTTTAATGAACAAATATTTCACACAAACACAACCATATATTTATTTTTGGGTCTGTTAACAACATTAATCTTTTATTTATTATTTGCATATTTTAATTTATCGCTTTAATTCAACCAATTGACACATTTTTTAATAACTTTTTACTCTTAATTTTTTTTTAAGTATCGCTTAAAATTTACATGCTAATTTTAGAATGAATATTAGTTTTACAACTAAGTGGATATGGAAATATTGTAATGTATATGAGAAAATCATTTAAAATAGAAATGATTAATACTGAGATTATACTTAATTGATCAGAAAATGGAATTTTAGTATCAATCTCCGTAGTCTTGTTAATTTCTAAGCGGAAATGCCAAATTCAAGTCACGGAATCCAATCAGAATAATAATTTGATAATGGCAATTTTGCCAGAATGTCGATGCCATATTGTTGATTTGATAAAATACTAGTTTAAATCCTCACCATTAGATTTACAAAAAATGTTAATTATTAGTTTGAATATAGCTTTATTCTGCATCACATACTTCACAAGTAATGTATGTCATCTATTGTAAAATTTTGTTTCTGCATGTGTAGTCAATAAGTATAATATTTATATTGATGTTTGCACTTTGTATCCTTTGCTATCTCGGTATGAATAATAGGTTTAAATGTTTGTCAAGGAGAACTTGGATTGGATTAATTGGAGTCTCTCAGGAACCTTTTTTTTTCTTAGTTATATTTTTTATAATTCGAATTAAATTATAATTGGCTTTTCGTGTGAACTATATAAAGTGGATATATGTTTATATTACGGGATATTAATTTTCAATTTGAATCTTTAATAAAAGTTTTATCATAACACACAAATAAAGTATCTATACATACTTTATTTGTAAATGTGTAATAATTTTATTGTTTAAATTTTCAGAAGTGAAACAAAATCGGAATTGATATAATCATAATGTTTTGCACTTAATTGTTAAAACAGTATACTTTCAATGTTTGTGGTTTCGAATGCCACTAAAATCTGTTTCTGGCGCACCATATCTGCTTTACACTTTGTCGATGTCCTTTTAGTATTATTTATTTTTGTTACTTAAATATGAGTTTGTTTGAATAGTATTTTTTTTATACTGATTCAGTTTACTATTTGTTTTGCATTTTAAAGTATGATTTGGCTTAAATTTGTTTGTTTATTATAAATATTCCCTGTTGAGTTAATTGAGTAAAGTAGATGGATATCCAGAATAAACAACAGTGTATCTGTATAAATCTAAAAAAAACATTATGATTGATGCTGGATTATCTTTTAAAAGATGACATTTGTTGATTCAATCCTGATCGATTGTTTGACTTCTGAAAAATATTACTTTATTTTTGAATTATATAAGTTTGTCTTAAATTCACTAATGGAATTTTGCGGCATCGCAGATAAACTTTGTGTCTGGATTTTTCAAATAGTCAAATAAAGTTATTCTCTGGGAAGAGACTAATTAGTAAAGAAGCAAACACTTGACATCTGATTTCAGCATCAATCATACCCCAGTATGTGTGTGTTGATTTTCAAAATGATTAAAAGTTTGCTTTGAATTTCATGACAGCTGATAAAACAGTGGCTCCGAAACTGTCTCAAGACAGCTTAAAGCAACACCACTCGGTGGATTTAGAACTTCCTATTTCACCAACTAGCGTATTGTCACTCGGTCGGTTAAGAAGTTGACGTACGAAATTCTGCTGTACATCCATTACGGGGGCGGATAGCACAGAATTACCGGATGCCCCCGATTTGGACCTGAAGTCAGGTTCAACACTCCACTTAGCGATTCAGCATTTGGAAGTCAGGGTGACAAGTGGCGTGATGCTGATGAGGATATGGCCAGTGTGTCGGGGAGCAGCGGAAGAGGTTCACCGTACCACTGGCCTGAAGATTATGCTCCTCATGGAAGACCTCTAGAACCAGGTGTTTTTCGGACAGTTAAAAATTTATCCCAAATTATATCGTAATTAATATCTTAAAATATACTTTCAAATAAAATTGTCACTGTTTTATAATATGATAAATATTACTAGGTAGGTGGGTTTTCTTCTATAGTAATTTGATAAAAATGTAGCATTCAGTTTAGGAATTTTGCATGAAAATACTACTAATCTTTCATTAATCATACTAAAAGCTTTAATGAAATAAAAAACTGAAATTATTTAGTTATGCATTAGTACATACAGTTTTATAATTCATCAAGATGTTTATCAATTGGCCATTATTTTTCTTGAACCATGTTCAAATTGAAAATTTTATATGTAGTAGTAATGAAAATATCTATTTTATAGGTAATTTGCCCGAGTACATCACACGTTTTCAATGGGATATGGCAAAATATCCCATTAAGCAAAGTTTGAGAAATATTGCTGACATAATAAGCAAACAAGTGAGTTTACAACGTTTTATGGTTTTTAATATTAGACTATTCAGCTATAAAATAAAAATATTCCGAAATAATGTAAACAGGTAGGACAGATTGATGCTGATTTGAAAACTAAATCATCTTCCTACAACAATCTGAAAGGAAATCTTCAAAATTTGGAGAAAAAACAATCGTCAGTATCTGTGAAATCCTTGGTGATAGTTATTTAATTTGTGTATAATTTATTTTCTATTCTTATTACAGTGGCAGTCTTCTAACTCGTAATTTGGCAGATTTGGTGAAAAAAGAGCACTTTATTCTCGATAGTGAATATTTAACAACACTATTGGTGATTGTGCCAAAGTAAGTAAAATTTTTCATCTCTTTGATTGAATTGGAATTTTTATACATAAACATTTGACATCAGTGCCGTATTTATTTCAGACAATTGTTCAATGATTGGAATGCTAATTATGAAAAAATTTCCAACATGATTGTGCCACGTTCTTCCGAGTTGGTTACACAAGATAATGATTACGGTCTCTTCACTGTCAGCTTATTTAAGAAGGTATTTGAGATTATTATGTTATTAGTTTATAAGATTGTAAATGTTTTTTTTGTATCTAAGGTGGTTGAAGAATTTAAACTACATGCGAGGGAGCGTAAGTTTGTTGTAAGAGATTTTACATACAACGAGGAGGAATTGGCTGCCGGAAAGAGTGAAATCACAAAGCTCGTAACATTTAAAAAGAAACAGTTTGTAAGAATATACACAATTAAAATATAAGTAACAATACAGCTTTATAATTTTTTTATCACATATTTAGGGTCATCTTGTCAGATGGTTGAAAGTAAACTTTTCTGAATGCTTCTGCGCTTGGATTCATGTTAAAGCTCTACGTGTCTTTGTAGAGTCGGTTTTGAGGCGAGTTTTTAAAGATTTAAAATAATTGTACATCTTAATAACATATTTTTTTATTATTTAATATTTTATAATAGGTATGGATTACCCGTTAACTTTCAAGCAATGTTAATTTTGCCAAACAAGAAATCTTCAAAACGTTTACGCGATGTTCTTCAACAACTCTACCAGCACTTGGATGCATCTGCCCATCACGGAGGACCAAATTCACAACAGGATGTAAGATAATTATTTCCATAAAGATTTGCCTTTTTGACTTTGCTTTATTCGAAAAAAACTTCATTCCGAATAATGTATTTATTTTCTTGTGATATTGAAAAATATAAAATTAACTAGTACAAAGGTTTTCAATGGGGGTCTTATTTCCGCCTAACATTCTTATTAGTTTTATTATGAAAAAGGGATGGATGTCTAAAAAAGGTTGCGAATCTGTAAATTAATATATATTTACTCGATATAATTGATATTTGTAATTTGATAGCTTAAAGATTGAAACTTTCTCATATAAAATCAGGGCTCGAAGTATTGATTAAATTACATATGTAGTTAATTCTTGGGATCTTCCATTGATTAAAATAAACATATTTGATTTATACATTTTAACTAATTAGATAAATACAAATTATGTAATATTTTTCGGGGTTTGTTGGTCAGTTGTGGCATCTAAATTTAAAAATATATCCCACTTATTTATTTGTCGATAAACTTATGTTTGTTTTTATGTTTCAGCCTGTGGACATGGCCGGTTTAGGTTTTGGCCAAGCGGATTATTACCCATATGTTTATTACAAACTTAACATTGACATGATTGACGCGAAGATTTAAATAATTCAACATTTTGATGTTTAAGAGCCACATAACTAAATATTGTTGTGTAATTCAACAAAATATCACTGTACTCGGTATAATGGTAATAAATAATTTATATTAGCGAGAGGCACTTTGATGCATTAAATAATTGTATTTCATCTGAACCATTTTCCATTGTCCGAGTGGCCGGATGCATAAATGTGGCTCATTTTTAACAAACATTGTTGTTGTTGATTAGTCCAACATTTTATATTGTTGATGTAATTGAATTATTGATTGTTTAATTATTGTAAATTGTTAATATTGTACATTGTACTGCTATAAAAATATTTAATCTGATTAATCTTTTAGATTTCACCAAAAATGTTCACTGCAGAAAATTGATGTTTTTGGAATAGTTTTGTATACAATTGATCGATCATGTCCTAAAGGAACCTGTTAAAGATGCAGGGCGGTTTTTTTTCAGTATTAAACATTCATTTGTTGTTAATTTGTGTATTGGATTAGTCAATGAATTAGTTGAAAATGTTAATTTATATTTCATCACAATAGTTTTTTTTCTCTCTCCTGTGTTGGTTTCTCCAAGCACATGTTTGATATTTCTTAATAATCTGAACCTCTGTCATGTGCAATGTCTCCCGTACAAGATTTTTATTTTTACACAACGATCAATACTTATTTATTGTAAAAAAAAGATATATACACACATATATGGATTTTTTTTTCGTTTTGAATTAATATTATAGTTGTTTAGTGTAAAGTATCATAGTTTGTTTGAGAGTTACTAGACAATAATGTTGTATCTTTGCATGTGCGAAGAGAAGACGTGAAAAAAAAATCAGTCGTATCACATAATATAATATTCAATCTGCGTGTGCTTGGTGCTGATTATATCCACAATATTATAATATTCTATATACACATCTATGTTAAACATATTTTTGTGGATTTTCTTTTTTTTTGTTGTGATGATGCATAAAAACGAAAAAAAAATGTAGTAATCAAACAAATGAAATTGTATATAAAAACATTCCTCATTGAAGATTTATGTGTAGTACCTATTTAAATAAAATTATCTTTATGAAAGTTACCAACGATTCTGTTTGACTGATAAACCTTCACAATCGTCCTTCATTCGAATAATATTTCCCATACGATAAAGAAGATCACTGTTCACCTCAAGAACGCACCTGCTTAATTAAAACAGGTTTAGTATTAAAATATTTTACTGCTTTTTAATTATATTTATTTATTTTGGCCTCCTGTTTATTGCTACATATTAGAAATTCTGGCATCTTCATTTAATCTACTCAACGAAGCCTCACCATTTTTTTACTCCGGTATGTACATTTATTTATTTATAAAAATCTCAGGGGGCTTTTTGAGATTTTTTTGCAAATTTTGGTATTTTAGACAACAACGTGCTAATAATAGTCTGCAAAAAATATTATTTCGGTCAATATTATTCGTAAAAATACCACCGGAATTCCAAAGAGCCAGACGAATGGTATTTTTTAATTTAGATTTTCATCTTAACGATTTTGTTCAATTTGTAATTCACTCTACAAATATTAATTTATTTAATAAAAACAACTTGTTAATTCATTGTCTGTCTGTGATCATAACTATTATTAGTTACACAGGTCACCAACTTAATAACAAGTATTTACCTTACAATACAGGAAATCAGAGTAAACCCGGATGAAGACCATCGATCGGGATTTTATTCCCAATCGAATATATTTTTTTTAACTTTGGGATTTGAACCCATGACTACAGTATTTGTAACCATGCGAATATTTTCAAGGTTCAATTTCATTCATTTTAAAATATATTTTTTTGGCATGCCTTGTTTTAAAGGATTAATTTTTTTAAATTTGAATCTTAAGATACATTGATTTAATATATTGCTACTGTACGTGCCGCGAATGTCTTTGATTGGTCTCACTAATCTATCCATTACGGCAATCTTTCCTCGCTCATTCATTTTCTTCAGAATATTTTTTCATTATTTTACTATGGAGATAAAAATAATCGATCCAATAGCTTTGTTTTGTAAAAATGAAATTTGATGAATGTGAAATCCTTTAATAAGGTGATGTTTAGTTCAAGTGGATCAAGTGGCCAAAAACATGAGTTACCTGTCAAACATTATACTGTAAACATGTCTCTTCATATCTTCAGTTATATTTCACAGTAAAATGGGTAAATGAATTGTTACTACATGTCATATGGACTCAAACATACACTCAAATACATCTAGGCTCACTTTTTACCAAACACTACTTCTTTAACATGTTTATAATATTATTAAGTATTGTCACAACCACTATCAGTGGTTACTAGAAATGTGTTGAGTGAGGGAGACACACTTATGCCTTTATCGAATAGAGAGAATTATTTATAAGCAATGCGATATCTAATGTTTATATCTATGATATTATTTTAATATGGAGACGTATCAATTGTATCACTAGGTGTTTTTATTATTATTTTTAAATAAATATGTCTGTTGTGATATTGAAATGCGTTCGGTGACTAATCCATTATTATTTTTACATTTTTATCCCCTGGGTTTATTGTTTATTTTTTCACCTGGCTTAACCCCCATAATGACATCGCGGGGTGTCTCTAAATACGAAGACTTAATAATCTTAGTCGACTGTAAAACACAAATTAAATAATTATTGTTGTGTTATCCTGGCTCACATAGAGCCGCTCTACTGTTGATCTATAGTATTCGACATTTTGTATTCGATGATCTCAGGCGTGAGTAGTTTTTATCTGGTGTCCATTTTAATTGAAGAAGGGCGTATTGTAATCTTTGAGACACATCTTAATCGCTTCCAAACCCATTTAAGTGCTGGATTATTGTACCATCGCCATATTACAATTGATTCTATGCATTATTCGATTTTAAAAGCAATTTTCATTAGCGTAAAAAGGCCGTATTCAATAGAAAAGTGTGTTAGTGAGTTGTGTGTGTACGAATAGATGTACGTGAAGCTAGGTGGCATTGGTGTACACGCATACGCAACGCAAATCAAATAAGTACGAACGAATCACTTTGAATAAGTACATATAAAAGGCCATAGTGTACGTATATGTTTTACTGTGTGTCTGTATTGTCAGTTCTCTTACAATTCTCAAATAGTAGTATTTAAATTATTTGCGTCAATAATACTTGCAAAGACGCCAATATCATAGGTTTCGTGTGTGTGTGTTTCTACCGCCTCGTCGTCTCGCTAATTCAAATTCTATTGCGTATACACAACGTGTACATGTAATTTTGTATGCCGAAATATCGCATGCCGCTTCAATAGATAAAAGTTCATTGATTTACGTATATTGAAATTTTAAATGGGTGGCAAATACGAAAAACTGATATACTCAATGAACTTATATTTATAGAAGTGTCATTCAATATTTTCTTCATATTTAGAACATGGTCGGCACTACTATAATATGTGTATATTATACACATACGCGGACTGTGGCTACCTGCAACATTTTAGTCTCTAAAATCAGACACCCGAGAGCAACGAGATGGTTCTTATAAAAAATCCGAAATGATCATGTTGTTTGTTTACATTTATCCTTGAATATTTCAATCAACTTTTAATTACTTACTTTACCATAATAGAAGTGTCATGCGTATTGTTTTGATATATTGGAACATGACGGTCACTACAACACGCGCATATTATACATATACAAACGCGGGAACATGAAAATTATAGTCTCTAAAATCCGTCACATATTATTTGTCGTTCAATATATCAAGCAACTTTTAATGACGCAATTTTCCATGTAGGAGTGTCATGCGTATTATTTCATACATTGGAACATGGCCGGCACTACTACATGCGCATATTATACATACACTTAAGTCCCTAAAATCCCACACTCGAGAGCAACAAGATTGTTCTTACAAAAACATCCGAAAAGATCATGTTTACATTTGTCGTTGAAGAAGTGTCTTGTGTTGGAACATGGCCTTCACTACTACATGCGCATATTATACATATACAAAAACTGGTACATGAAAATTATAGTCTCTAAAATCCGACACAAATTATTTAGCGTTGAATGTATCAAGCAACTTTTAATGAGGCACTTTACCATATTAAATTAGTATTATTAGAAAGATCGACAAGTGACAGATAAACAGTACAGAGCCTTTGATTAACTAAAAACTGTAGTATTTATTATAAGGTTTCCTGAATAAAACGTGTCATGGGAAAGAAGCTTTTATAATGTACTTTCACATGTACAAATATAGGATGAGTATCCTTTGTGAAGCCTGTTTCAATTGTGATGGAGACCAGCCAAATTGCCCTTACACTCTTATATAACACAAATATATTTACATTTCTTAAATAATAATAGTTTATCAAGGGGTTTGTATGCGGAATGTTGTTAACCCGCAATGCGCAATGTTCATCACTCATCTTTCGAAACCCATCGACACAATTCATCAGCGATAAAATAAACTCATCCATTATATTAATTCAAATAAAAAAATTGTGTTAATATATATATATTTTTGAAATAATTTGTAGTTTTAAATCGGCGCGCGACGCAGGGATGCGACGTTAATAGTGCCGTCTCTTTTCATCTCGTTGCATTTGGGCAGAAGTGTGCGAGCGAGACACACTGGGAGGCTTTAGATAGTAGCTTTAAGCTCATTCTGCCATCGCTTGTCGGAGTGTTTACACGTCGTCGTCGTCGGTTTGAATCTCTTCGTCGACTGATCGAGTTGACGAAAGTTGTTGTTGCTGTGTGCTTTTTTTTGTGTTCTATGTGCCAAACTGAGGTGTGAATTGGACATATTCAATTTTGATTCAGATGGACTTTGGATTAGCGTTTTTGAGGTGAGTTTCCCCAACGTTAAAAACTTTTAATAATAACTCAAAGTGCGTAAAGAGAGAAGAGCGGATTTTCCCCCCCAAAACGCTTTATTTACCAAAAAAAACTTTATATAATTACAGACGACTTCACATAAAAATATTTTGATTTCAGTGAATTGTTTTAGTTGGATGATTTTAAGATAGTACGAAATGTTGTAAATGTTGACTTCTTGGTGGAATTCCATAATTTAAAGAAAATTGTTAGTTGTAATTACTGTGGAAATTACAAATTACAATTTTCTTTCAAGTAAATAAATAATTTAAATCTATGTATTTGTTAGAAGTATTTTGGATTAAAAAAAAACATTTACCTATAATTGATGATTTAAAGAAATACATATTATTTTGTAATTTCCACAGTAATTCCTTTTTTTTATTAAAGTACTTTTGACCACTAACTTGCGGTCATCTTCAGAGACTCTTTAATATTTTACATTTTTTGTTAAATTAATATAAAGTTTAATAATGTGAAATGTTTTATCGCATTTTGATGCTCTTTTAATTATTATGTATATGTTGTGTTTTGGATAGTTAATGTTATTTTTTATATGTATGTCAATTACTGGCGCAATGCTGTGTCTTGGTGAATTTTTATTTTAATAAAAATAATATTAATAAGTTTAATAATTATATTAAAATATAGATTCCACATGAAAAACATTCGGGGTTCTTTGGTTAATTACAATTAACTTATGAAGAGTCAAAGTTAGTAACTTTCTTAAGGGTGTCAATTACTGGTGCACCCTTCTATATTTATGCTACATTATTGATATATTTTAATTTAAATAAAATAAGCGATTAGTAATATAACTTTGTGTTGAATGTTCCGATTAAATAAATAGGATATTTTCAATGGAATAATTATTAACTGGCAAAATAATTGTTATTGCTAATTTAAATATTCATGGCTGTATATAATTAATTCACTACATTGAAGTTTGGGAAGAATTAGCATATCAAATAATAATATTATTTACTTAATCGACATATTTCGTGACAAATAACCCCCCAAAGAATTATATTTTTCACAGCCCTTATTCATACAACAAGCAATTAACGCCTTTCACCATAAAACTAAAGAGTTAATCACTCGTAGGGTTGTAAGTGAGTGCTAAATTAGTTAATAAGCGACGGGTTGCTGGTTTTAATACCAATTCGTCTTATCTTTCGTTCTTGTTAGAAATATTTATTCCCCATTTAAATATTTTTAGTTGTCCCATATCAAGTTGCCGCTACGAAGGAAGAACAAGTATGAATTTTCCGGCAACTTAATCTAATAAAAAAAAGGTTTATACGATATCTCCTGCAGTTAGTGATTTTTAATGAGTCATTGTTTAATTATTGGTTAATGTGATGTTTAACAAATTTTTGTACGATTTTCAAATGAGTAGTTTTTCTCAGAAATTTGCCTTAAGCAAGAATGTTGATTTCTGATTTATCAGATTGATTGTTGAGGGAGAATATTTAGTTAATGTTATTTGTAAGATGTGAGATGGCAACTAAAGTAATAATAAGTAAAGTGTTTTAACGTTAAATTAACGACCGAAGGAGGCTTCTTAATTTGCCCTTTCTTTAAAACGTTCTCAAAAGACGAATAAAGTTTGACCATTTCTTGGCGACAAAGAGATGTTTGTTTTCCGATTCAGAATTCAAATTTACACAGTCGTTTCCGCCAAAGGCACTTCTTCTTTACTTTAAGGTTGAAGTGAAAAAGCAGGTGCTTTAAACGAAATAATTATTTTTTATTGCCAAACAAAAGGTTAATCCTACATAATTCGGCAATCTATCATTGATATTTCTTTGGTCGCAATATTCCTTTTATATTATTATGATCGAAGACATAATCGCCTTACGTTGACCTAATCTAGCTCTGTTTTTCCTTACTAAAAATAATAAATAACCGATAACTAATCCGGCCCCTTTTCGTATTTCCCCCCACGGATCATATTTGTTCTTTACTTCGTCGTTTACGTGTATTTTTGAAGGTAAATAAATAAGAGTTACACGTGTCATCGTCTATTACCGTGGGAAATTATTCCCAAATCCTCACAAATTGGTTTGTCGAAAAATTTACATTTTTGTAAAATTGCATATATTTTTCTAAAATTTTTGGAATTAATCAGAATAACTTTTTACACTTCACTTTATTAAAAAACTTCTTTGAGCAAAATAACGAGTTTGAACGTAGACAAAAATAACCCATAAATTTTACGTATAAAAAAAATTAAGGTAACCTAAATAATTAAAGGTAACTTACATTTCAGTCACTTTTAATTAATTAAGCTTAACTAGGTTTTTTATGAATGAAGAGTTGTTTTGTTTTTCCATATTGAGATTTTGAAGAATTTACAAAATTATTTTTTAAATATTTAATTAACTAAAATAATCGTGCATTTTTATGTAATTTCCCTAATTTTTTTTATACAAATGTGTATATTTATTCAATTATTTTATTTTATATACACCCTTAAGTGTTTTTTGGTGATCTTATCTATTAATAGTTATTCAGGTCACCGACTTAATAATCAGTATTTACCTTACAATACAGGAAATCAGAGTAAACCTGGATCAAAACGATCGATCATGATTTTATTTATATTATTCCCGATCTCCCAGTCGTAATAACCGATCAAAACAATTTTTTTACTCAATTAATTATAAGTTTGGGTAGATATAATTCATTTTCATAATAGTTTAATAGTATCGTAATTAACCGATTTACAGATTCAAGGTTAAAAACAAATATTTAGTTTTTTTATTGTTGATATAAATCCAATAAAGCGCTCGTGAATTTCATCGGCAGCAGGAAATTATTTTGCGGAGGATAAAATTAATTTTCAGCGAATATTCCGCTTTTCAGAAGGAAGGCTTCTTTCTTCAGGACACCCCTCTTACAAATTGAAATGTATTCCGCCATCAGCACTATTATTATTTTCCATCCCTTTGTTTTGAACCCCCTCAATATTGCCACGTAATGGCCATCTCTCCAAATTTGTTTGATCCTATTTTCAAACTCACATACATATTTAGATTATATTGAAAACCAGTTATAGTGTATTTACATTGTTTTACACTCATATTATAAAAGTGGGTTGTCCCAATCGTGGGCCAGTTGAGTTTAATGGGTTAGATAATTGTACCCCGGGGCCCTTTGCTACTGTTATTACAATTAGTTTTATTATTTTCACAATCAAATTGAAAACAAGCATAATCAAATTATAATTAAATCCTTTATGTTTCAATGTGAATCACCGCTAATTTGTATGAAGCGAGACTTGATTAACTCTAACAAAATTATTAGATTAATTTACTACTATTTTTAGATATGTATTGGAAATTTTCTCATCATATTAATAATTATTGTCAAGGCTTCGATTGAAAAAAAAACAGCTATTAATAAATTTCCATTGATCGCCTCAATTAACTCTGATTTCTTGGATTTTATATTATACAGGGTGGACTGGAATTATTTGTCAATATTTTAGGGGGTGTTAAGGTATCGCAAATATAAGCGAAAAAAATATTAATATTTTTTTTATTATTAATTAAAAATAATTTATAACGTATTTAAAAGACATAATACATTACTGAGTACTTTACAGAAACAGCTAAACAGCCCAAACTTGATGCCAAAACCCCTATTATAATTATTTTTAATTTTTTTTTATAAAATATAATTTATCAGTTAATTCAAGTTCACCCTGTATAATCGAAAAACATTAAATATGTATTTAAAAAATAGATTTTTAAGCTTATTGATAAATATTTTTTAATTAAATAATCAATAGTTTGAATGGCAAAAGATTTTAAAAAGTATCAAAAATAGCGGAAACTGATAAATGAGTAAATTATTTTATGAATAAAAATTATTTTTTATTTTTTTCGATAAAATATTCCAAATAATCGAAAATCTACACTAAAGAAATAAAGTGTACGTAGAATATAAGTTGATATTTTTAATAATAAAAAATCTCTTGTGGTTTGTTTGGTTGTAAACAAGCAGCACGTGTGTTTTTAAAGCAGGAAAGCATTTTATCTTTTTTTCCTAACAAATTAAACTTAAACATATTATAATTCTCTACATTGAATTGTATAAAATTAGGGCTAGTTCTTATTTGATTTAAAAAGTTATATGTCTTCACGGATTATTTGAAAAATGTTTATATTAAAATGACATGCTATTAATTATCAATAATTTGTTAAAGTAATATATAAGCAATAAAGGAACATTTGTATTGAGTATGTTTGAACATCTATCATGAACAAATTCCGTCCTTTTGTATCGTCGCTCGTTTATCATTCGAAACGTAATCTATTTAACACAAAAATATTATTGAGGCTCTCGACGGGGGTTGAATATGTTATTATTTTTTATATACGAGGGTGGCTTGCGACAAGTTCTCAGAAATTCATACCTGAAAATAAGGAAGGGGGTGGGATATGTGTTTTTACAGGTGGAATTCCCATACAGATTCACCCTCTTTTATGAATACGTTAAAAGCCTCCATAAAACTCTGGCTTGAAAGTGTAAAAATTGGGAAAAGCCGGATACATTACATAAAACTACACTTAAATATTTGTTGTCCGATTGCTGAGTGGGGATTTATTTTATAATAATGCATATTATATAGGTGCGTGGCTACAAATATTGTGGTCATGGGTTCAAATCCCACTTCAGTTAAAATAATGATTTGATCGGTTATTACGACTGGGAGATCGGGAATAATATTTTTAAAATCCTGATCAATCGATCCAGATTAACTTGGATTTCCTGTATTGTAAGGTAAATACTGATGCGAATATTAATTCATGTATAACTAGTAAAAGTTAAAATCACTGACAGAAAATTAATTAACACGTTGTTGTGTCTAAAAATCAAAAATTTGTAAAAACCTTATTATTATTTTGTTTGGTAAATGAAATACTACAATTATCAAGGAGCTTTTTACTAGATGTTGTAATTTGAATTTAAACCATTGGTCATCTTTTTAACTATCGCATTTAAATGCCACCTCAGCATTCAATTTATAATCTAGGACATTTTACAAATTACAAATTACAAATACTGTGGTCACATATTACAAATACTGTGGTCAAAGGTTCAAATCCCGCTCAAGTAAAACATAAATATTTGATCGGTTATTACGACTGGGAGATCGGGAATAATATTAATAAAATACCCATCGATCGTCTTGATCCAGCTTTACTCTAATTTCCTGTATTGTAAGGTGAATAGTGATTATTAAGTCTGTGATATATGATTAATTAACACGTTGTTGTGTCTAAAAAACAAAAAATTGTTAAAATCTTCTCAAAAAGTTAATATTTTTTTACTAGATGTTGTCTATACATTTTAACCTATTTAACTTTCGCAGTTACTCAATGCCATCTAAGCACTCACTTTTTAATTTAGCAATTTTTAGTATTATATTTTTATTTATCGATTATTTCCAAGAATGAATGATCGTCCTCATTCTTAAAAAGGTGTCCGAAACACTGTAATAATTGATAGGTAAATGAGTATTGTTTGTATGGGGTTTTACCTGAGTTTAAGGGGTGTGTTAAGTCGCACCTTCAGCCTTACAAGGACCACCCTCTGATACCACAATGATTCTCAAACTGTATCCATTATTATAAATAATATTCTCTCTTCTTTATATCCTATGTTTTTATATATTTTAAATATAGTGCGAAACATTAATATAGGTTTGTATATAATTCGATTTAAAAAAATAATATTAATGATTTAGTGAACCGATCTCTGAAAATTATCATTTTATAAAATAAATAAAATGTTGAGAGACATTCAAAGGTGGTCAGTGAGAACCAATCGGTGAAAAAATAAAGACCCCCTCTTCACAATGGACGTGTATTTTATGTTGAGAAAAAGTCAAATTCCATTCAGTGGATTCAATAAATAAATATTATATTTATGGTAGACAAGCAAAAAATATTATTTCGGTCAATATTATTCGTAAAAATACCACCGGAATTCCCAACGGCCAGACGGATGGTATTTTTGTAATTTAGATTTTGATCTAAACATATTTTAACGATTTTTTTCAATTCATTTATTCAATATAAACAACGTGTTAATTTATTGTCTGTCGGTGATTTTAACTATTACTACTTACACAGGTTACCGACTTAATGATCTTTTTTACCTTACAATACAGGGAATCAGAGTAAACCTGGATCAAGACGATTGATCTCTATTTTATTTATTTTATTCCCGATCTCCCAGTCGTAATAACCAATCAAATCATTTTTTTTTATTTGAGCGGAATCTGAACCCATGTTCACAGTATTTGTAGCCTTATTCCATGAGAAATTACGCTGTATAAAAAAAAACAAATAACATTCGGAAATGCGTCTTTTCTGATAAATAAATATTTACATATATAACAAAGAAAGCACTGTGTTCAATTAAAAATGTATTTTTACACAAATACAGCTTAGTTTCGATAATTCGACATATATGAGAACGCCAACTGTCGGATTAGCGAATATATAAAAAATTGTAATTTTTTTACTTTATATTTAAATTATCGAAAATTCTTCCGTTATTGGCGTTAGCGTGGAAAGGAGTTTATGCAATAACAGGCGCTTCTGATATCGAGAAAAAAATATTGCTGAGAAAGTTTCAGATTATTGAGATTTAATTCAGAATTATTGTAATTGTGAATAAAATTCAAAATAAATGTTGCCTTCAAATATAATAGAGCAGCTCTGTTGTCAATTTTGTTACTTACAGATTCTTTATTAAATGTTTAGTTTGTAAAATGTTGAGTAAAAATAAATAACGGTTCACTTTTGCACATTATTAAATTTGTCCTTGTATATTTATTAAGCCAAACCTAATGATGAATCCTTTGCGTTTAAAATATACAAAGCAGGACGATGTTAGAGTTTAATTCAATTTGTATGGCGGCGGTGTTTGCCCGTTGGTTCCTAACTTTCAAATGCAAAACTTCATTTTCTTTACACAAATATTCAAATAAATCATCAATTATTCAACCGCATTCAAGTGATTTAATAAAGTTTTCAAACTCCCACGTTGGAAATACAATGCATATGTGTGATGCTTTTAAAAAGTAATCTGTCTCTTTGACAAATCTTACCACATATTTAAAGAGCCCACAAATAAAAATATAAGAATAAAATAAAATAACTAACCAAAGACTTCAAATTGTGGTTGCTTCAATGAATAAATAAATCGATCAGGAATTTAAGTCATAATTAATATGTTTATAAGGGTTGAAATTACCCTGTTCTGTAAGAAATTGAGACACCAAAAACTAGCTAAATTTCAAAGATGCCCGAAAGGTGACACAATATATATTTTTTTTAATTTTAAAATATTTCATTTCTAAATAAGAGAGAAGTATATTCTATTGAAAATTAATATGAAACATTTGTAGCTTTATTATTTAATTAAAATCAGAAAAAAAACATTTTTCTTATGAAGTCAATATTTTTTATGATTCTTTTTTAAACATAAACGATAAACAAGTAAATAAATAGTTGATAGTGTTGACTTCTTGGTGGAATTCAATAATTACTATGGAAATTACAAATAACAATTTTCTTTAAAGTAAATAAATACTTTAAATCAACCATTATATTTTTTTGTTAGAGGTCTTTTGGATTTAAAAATAACCATTTAGCTATAATTGATTATTTAATTCCCCAAAAAATAGTTAGTGAACTCGAGCTCGCCCCAAATTATAATTAATATAAATCATGTTTGACGAGTATAAATTAATAAAGGGTGTCTTGTGATATATAAAACAAAATAATTTTATTAAAATTTTGATTGATTCATAAAGTATAAATTATGTATAAAATAACAAAAGGGGGGCAAATAGGGGGGAGGCTCACAGTTTATTTACATTTATTATTACATTACATTTACATTTTGGGTTATTGTGGTTATTTTTTATAAATATAACTGTCAATTTATTTTTATAAACCATATATTTAAAGAACAACCTTTGTGTAGGCTTTATTTATTAATTTATTTGTAAATATGATATTTAAATAAATAAGTCTATCCTGATGACTACTATACAGGTTAGCAGTCGAAAGTACTAAGAAAACGAGTAAATCAACATATTATATTATTATATCATACTGCAGTGCCACTAGAGCATTACGGGAGATCCCAAGTCGCAGCTCTCGTCAGTTCAATTGTTAAATTTATGTAAAACTAGTAGACAACCCTATGAAAAGTATGAGAGATTAGTGTTAATGTTGATCACGATCCGGTGACAAGTCTCTGTCACCGTCTGTCCACTTTATTATTAGTCATCCATTATGCTCTTTTCAAAATCAGTATTAATAGTTTGTCGAGGAATTCTAATGCCGGATAAAGCGGATTCCAATGACACTCAGCCTTCACAAATATTTAACATTAAAACTGAATATTCTCACAGTATCCATTTTGAACGAGTATTTACCCAGAAGCCTTTAAAATATAATGACATGTGTGTGTGAAGTGAAAACAAGAATTCGTCGGATGTAAATACGTACATAATATAAAAAGGGAGACTCGGTACATCGACCCTCGTTAATGATGGCGAAGGCAGGTGGAAAAAGGTGAGGTTTGTTCTTTGATAAGAAGTACTCCTGAACCGAGTCGTGGATGGAGTGTTTCTGGTGATAAGTGAGCAGGTTAACCTTACCTGATTACCTTAAGATATCATGAACAAACAAAACCAACACACTATTTATTCACCACGCTACATTGCTTCTCAGCCGAGTCAAGTATTAGTTACACTGTCATCCATTTGTTTAAAAAAATATTTAGCCGCTTTGGTTTCCTAGGCGTACGTTGTCATAAACGTACATCTTAAAAATACGGTAGAAGATTATTTTTGTTATATTGTTTTATCAATTTTTTGTTTGCTAATGCCTCGCCTCAGGCACTCATATAAAAGAACATACAATGTAGTAAAGAAACTCTACTAGCGTAGACTTCATAGATATAAACATAAGATATTGCATGAGTGGCTAAATGCGTGGCTAGTTGAAGTGATCAAAAACATGAGTTACCTGGCAAACATTATACTGTAAACATCTCTTTTCATATATTTAGTTATATTTCACAGTAAAATGGATAAATGCATTGTTACTACATGTCATATGGACTCAAACATACACTCAAATACATCTAGGCTTACTTTTTACCAAACACTACTTCTTTAACATGTTTCAATCGCCACGCGTATTGTCACAACCACTCTCAGTGGTCACTAGAAATGTGTTGAGTGAGGGAGACACACTTATGCCTTTATCAAATAGGAGAGAAGAGTGCAACAATACACGGTTTACACGAATTATTTATATGCAATGCGATATATAATGTTTATACACACGTTTAATAAATAACTTACAGTTAATCTGAAGTGTGTGGAGCCCCTTAGTCAAATCAAAACGTGGTAAGCTACATTTAGTATTTTATAATGTTGTGGGTTTGATTAATTACCCCAAGACACAAAATCTTGAAAAAAGCCTTAAAAATATAAACGATAATAATATTCGAATATGTGTAATTTATGAGGATTTAGTTTCGATTCGTCATGCACTTTAGGCGTAACGGTTAAATTGTATTGTTGTGGGAATCTCTTGTACTAAACAGCATATTAAAATGAATAATTACCGTATTATATATATATTTTTTTTTACAAAATATACAGTATTGGATATGTTACGATTGGTCGAAGAAGCTTTCTGGTCATAAAAATGTAGACAGTAAATGGAAGCGACGAAAAGACATATCGTCTATTTTATCTGACACACTTAAAGAAATAAAAAGGACAAAGAAAGTACTTGATTGGAGAGGGAATGGAGTTGTTTAGGTTTGATTGCAGGATTTTAAGGATGAATTGGGACATTTGGTCATTTGGATAAAGAAGAGAATGTAAGGCATCGGAAATCTCAGATAATGACTTAAAAGTGTTCATTTACGATGTTTGTATAATCAGAATAAAGATATGCCGTAAACATTCCTTATTGGTCATACCAATGATCGTACAGATATAAAAATTAAAAAAATGGATAGGGAATAAATACATTTATTACTGATTCATAAATAACCTATATAGTATTTGGTTAAATATTATACATATAAAGGGCCCCCCACAATTTTTTAACTTGTTATTTTTAACTAGTACTAGGTACAAACCAATATTGTAGGCATGCAAGATGCAATAAAATAAAAATTATTATAATTGTGAAAAAAATGAATAAATACATAATTTTGTTTCGGATAAATATTGATAAATTTTTTTGTAAATACTTTTATTGTTTTATTTCAACTAATGTTATTACTAAGTTTCTTTTTTCTCTCTCTCCTGTCTTCGTGGCGTAAATATAATAATTAAATTTTGAAATGAAAACGGCTTATTATTATTAGTGGGAATCAATTTGGTACATGCAAATGAAATGATGCTTTTTCGATAACCCTTTAAAATATATTATCATTGATTAAAAGTCCTTCTTATATATATGTATATAATATTCCTTATGATGTAGAGTGTTTATAAAAATAATATTTAAATTTCACACAATATTGATACATTATGCTTGTTGTTTGTTAGTTGAACAAGTTGAGAACTCTTATCTTGAAGTTGCACGTCCTTAACAAACTATTAAACGTTCTTCTTGGTAATTGCCGAACACTGGTTGCATAAATAAATAGCTGATTTAATTATTGTATTTTATGGTATATATATTTATTTGTCGTTGGATATTATTAGGATAACCAATTCGTCAAAGTGATAAGTGTTGGTCCAGATTACCAAACAACACCTGCAACAGGCAACCGCTTGATTTATAGCCATTCTGAAATTCGTCGATTACGCAATGTACATATTAAATCAACAACTAGACAAACCAATAATACAAATAATAGGGCGGCTTTAAATGGGTTAAAAAGTTTTAAAATATGAGATAACTTACTCACAAGGAGCATTGAATCTTTTGACTAAATTAATTTTTTTCATATATTAAAATGTGGTATTTGAACCACCCCAGTTATTAATTGAATCGATTAATGCAGAAACAGATTATGCTCTAAAATTATCCATTGCTTTTAAAAAATCAGAAGAATATTTGTTTGATTGCAGAATGAGGTGTTTTAGCCACTAAGTCAATATTCTAAATGTAAATAATTAAATTTTACAAAAATTGGACGTAGTTTTACTTGTAATATGAGTGTATTTTATGAAAAACAGTAAAAAATCTAAAATTATTGCAGAGAAATATCTTAATAAATATAACAGATATTTTTTATATTGTAAATGTTTTCATATTGAAAAAATATTAATCTGTTTAATATGTAAACATTTTTTAGTTGCCTCAAAAATATGTCCATATTAATTAAAATAATGAAATAAAAAAAGTGAACGTTTTGCTTGAAATCTAAGTATATATATTTTATTAAAGAAACAATAACAAAATTGTACATTTATTGCAGAAACAAACTATGAAAAATCTGTTAATACAATTTATATTTTTTACATTTAAAATAATCTGTAAAATATGTAAAAATTATTTATAGGATAGTTTTAAGTGGCCTAAAAACTATGTCCATAATTTTATTTATTGTATTAAATATTCTAGAAATAATACTGTGAAGCGTTAATTTATTCATTTAAGGGTTGGCCCGGTCTGTTGCGGTACTCAAGTGAATATTTTCATACAAATGCTTTTGTTATTGGTATTTTGTACTATTTATTTAGAGGTTCTTATTCAATAATTGAGGTTAAAATTATTTTTATTGTATTTATTAAAATCAAAGAGCTTTCAGAAAGTATCGAGAA
The DNA here is from genome assembly GCA_022606485.1 of Agraylea sexmaculata. Lineage (NCBI taxonomy): Eukaryota > Metazoa > Arthropoda > Insecta > Trichoptera > Hydroptilidae > Agraylea > Agraylea sexmaculata. The sequence continues at coordinate 1,295 of JAGTTH010000110.1, read as the reverse complement.
TCCTATAGTTTTATAAATGTAGTTTTAAACACAGTAAGTAAAAAAATAAAATAGAAAATTGTAGAAATCAGACATAGAAAAGAAATGAGAAAACATATGAGAGAATAATAAAATGAAAATGATAACATAACCAAAAGGTATAAAATTATAAGAAAAATACCTTTAATTTTGTGTAAATAAAAAGAATCGATTTATAGTATAAGTTGATTAATTTAATAATTTGATTAATTCACTATTAAACTCTCCCAGTCAGTAACCAAACTAAGGAATTTTTATTTGTTTGGGATTTAAGTACATAAACAGTATGTGAAACGGAACTCGTGTCTTGTAAGAAGATTAAACAAAGCTAATCCGAATGTTCTTCTTCCATTTGTGATAATGACAAATTCTTGCCTTCTATTTTATCGAGTTTTTATTAGAATTTAGTAAAAGACAGTCCTCTTTGTCCTTGACACTTTTATAGCTGAACAACAGTTATTTGAGATACTTAAATTTATATACAAGTGACTTCGATCGAAGGATGTTTAAATATATAAGATGGTTTTTAAATCAGTGAGAATGTTTTATAAAAAAATTCAACCATTAGTTATGAGTAAAAAAACACTTATTTTCACTAATTATAATAGACTTTATAAGTAACTAGTACGAAAGACCTATTTAAAAAATAAATTTAAATACAAAATGTATTGTAATTGATCTCTAGAAGTGCACTACTATATGCGCATATTATACATTTAATTTATACATACGCGGGCTGTGGCCACCTGCAACATTTTTCGTATAAAAACATCCGAAACCATCATTATTATAAAATTTCTTTATTAAATATAATTTACATACAATGCTTTGATACATTATGTTTAGATGTTACAATATCAAGTCTTTTACTTATTTTAATTCGGAGTACAATCAATTGGTAATAAAAATAATTAATAAGTCAAAACATAATTTATGGGAAAAAATACAAAAACCCACGAAATCCGAAACGATCATGTGAATTATTTACATAGTGACATTTGTCTTTGAATATAAAAAACAACTTTTAATGACGTACTTTATCATATAGAAGTGTCATGCGTATTGTTTTCATATATTGGAACTTGGCCGTCACAACTACATGCACATATTATACATATACATACACGGGTACGTGGAAATTGTAGTCTCTAAAATCCGATACTCGTGTAAATTGTTCACATATTATTTTTCGTTAAATATATCAAGCAATTTGTAATGAAGCACTTTACCATATTAAGTGTAATATTATTAGAAATATCGACAAGTGACAGATAAAC
>JAGTTH010000109.1:0-35587 GCA_022606485.1 Agraylea sexmaculata | reverse complement strand
TATATAGACTATAGATATATATATCTATAGTCTGATTGACACAATATTAATTATTTATGTCAGTTTGTATACACATCAATCTTCATTACTATTATTTAAACACTGTCAATCACAATTAGTTCTGCCTCTGTCATTCTCATCTGCTTGGTCCGTCATCGTGATATGTATCATCCAATTGTACAGCCTGCTAATATATCTGTTAAACTTACATATTATTTTCATCACCAAATAGAATTTCTTTATTAAATTTGAAATTTACATTGTTTGAATAAAAACAAAATATATTATGAATTAGACTTAACTGTACAGAGTATATAAAAAAAATTATCTTTATATAACATGAGTATTTTTTTAGATGTGAGAGGTAATAATAAAAACCCATTTACAAATATGAGAATTAATAAAAAATAATTATAATCAAGTCTACATTAACAACAAATATCATGCTTAAAACTAAATAACAGATTGTTTGGGTAAAACCGAATTTAAATTAAATTATCATCACCGTGTTGTTGTAAATTTTTTGAAAAAAAAACCTATTATGGTCACATAATGAAGTTTTCTGTTGTCATAATATTTTATAAAAATATACAAAAATGCGCCAATAAAATACATCTGTTCGGTCTTCTAATATCGAGATTTATTCTTTTAAATTTATACCTAATATAATATTTAAATGAATCCCTTGATTAGTCTGACATTATAATATGACATCCTGATTATGTTATAATTTTTTGGCGTCTTTAATATATTCATTATTTATTTATTTTTTGTATTGGAGGATGGTCACCCTGTTCGCAACAGGTTGCTTACAAACGCCGGTATGTTTTCGATATAAAATATACTTGGCCAACGTTTACTTTTAACCTGTAGAGTTCGCCCCACAAATTGCTTCTTTATAATATTATTTGTACAATAAATATTTTTAATTCTTCCAGAGTGATGATGACGACGACGACCATGATGATGATGACGAAGAACCGATAATCGTAAAATTTGAGTTCATGCCCAAGAGAGGTGAGTGAATTTTAATATAATTTTAATAATATCAAACCAAAGATAATAAGTGTGCTGGTTTATTCTTGAAGCTACTCGACAATATTTTCCATTATTGTATAAAAGGACCAGATTATTTGAATTATATAAAAATACCGCAGTTTCTTCAAGTGAGAACCAGCTTTTCTGTCAAGCATATATTTAAAACTACCAATTGAATATTATATATTAAATTTTTATACAGTAAACATTTCCTAATCAATACTAAAAAAACTCTCAACCCTTATGAGGATGCCAAATTTCTCCATCTTTGAGAAATGTGATTTGAAGAAGAAAGAAACAACCACAAAAAAACCATTCATTCATTATTTTTTCATATGAGGCATTCAGTTCCATAATTACGAAGTCAACATTCACCAATTTTAAGTAATATTATTTTAAAGATATTTTGCTATCACGAATATTTAAACATGAAAAGGAACAGATTATTAAAATGCAATATATGCATATACGATATTATTAAAATCATTAAAGCACGCAAAAAATCACAAATACAAATACAGTGTTCATGGGTTCGAATCCCGCTCAAATTACGACTGGAAGACCGGGAATAATATTAATAAAATCCCGATCGATCGTCTTGATCCAGGATGACTCTGATTTCCTGTATTGTAAGGTAAATACTATTTATTAAATCGGTGACCTGTGTAACTAGTAACAGTTAAGATCAATGAATTAAAACGTTGTTGTGTCTAAAAAAAACCCTCATAAAAAGCTCTTCGGGGCGTAAATAAAAAAATTAAATAATTAAGTTATTTGTTAAGGAACTGAACGCCTCAAAAATTGTACAGTTAAAATAAAAACAACACACAACATTTTGGAACAGTAAATCTAATTGAGTAAGTGTAAGGGAGGTATGTAAGTATATTTATTAAATCACACTCATAACTATAAACTCAATCTGGGATAAATAGCATAATATAATACTGTGGACATGGGTTAAGTCAAAAAATATATATTTGATCGTTTATTACGATTGGGAATAATATGAATAAAATAACAATCGATCGTCTTGATCCAAGTTTACTATTATTTCTTGGATTGTACACCGACAAACAATTAAAAAACACGTTGTTGTGTCTAAAAAAACATAAATTTGTAAAAATATTTCCAAAAAACCTCTCGTGGTTTAAACACTTAATGAAATAAAATCCGGGCAGTGCTCAAATAACTCAAAACACTTGTCTAGTATTATATTCTGTTTAAATATAAATTTATAGGATAGGCACACCGTGTATTATGAGCAAAACTAGTCCAATTGGGTGTAATGAAGACAAGATCTTAATATCTCATATCTTAGATAAAGAAGTCTGTCCTTTAGTTTGTTAAATGTTCTCTTTACATGCGAAATATTTGGCAGGATATACGACCTTCGTTTTAAATATGATCTGCTTGCGTTATAGAGGAGATGATGAAGACACGAGATATACTCATTAACAGACCTAGTCCAAGTGGGTGTAATGAAGAGGTTTGACGTATTCGAGCTCTACAATGATTCCTTTATAATATTGATTATTATTTCAACTAACAAAACATCATATGATATATATCTACAGTTATTATAATTATAATATTTATGGGACAAACTATAAAGTTGAATGCAAATTTAAAAAATAGTAGTATTATTTATATATATATTAGAATGTTTTAAGATTTTTAATATCTGAAATAATACATTTTACCACATAATAAAGCAACATGTTTAATAAAAATATAACTCGCGCAGTGTAATCAATTGAAAACTTATTTTTTCACAATCTTGTCCGAGGTTTATTAAAAAAAATATTAGGTTAAACAATTTGTCGGAAATCTTCCATAATAATGTTATATTCTTTACTTTTTCATTGGATATTATGGATGTATTTTATTCCCATAACTGGATGAAGTTCTTTTTATGTTCAACTCTGTGGTTTGAAAATATGATTAATTAAATTTTGCCCGCTGTCGGTTTATTTCCATATTTACATTGTTGTATGCACACATTTCTAACAAAGCCAATTATATTTAATCAAATGCAATTTTCGGACATAAATTCAAGATTTATTCGGACCTCAACCAACGTTGAATTAGCAATTATAATAATCTATTTAAATAAATAACTAACTTATTTGTATTACTTGTTTAGTTAATGCAATGGAGAGGGAACTTGCCTCGTTTGCCACCGAAACGCACGAAACTCAATTGGAGAACTTAGACCTGGATAACGAAAGCACTATGGGACCTGGAAGATTTATGACCATACATCAAAGACGTCGCCTGGGATTGGTCACCTCGGGCTTGAAACTGAACCCGGCATTACTAGATGATATTCACCATGGACAAGTAGAGGTAGAAACGAGTAATATGTGATCACAGCCGACGCTTAGTGTTCGACATGCGTTCGCAATGCATTACTCAAAAATGCGTTATATGTTCGATTAGTGCGTGTACAGTGTTTTTTGCCTTGTTGATACGTTTTTCTCTTTTACAGTTTATTTTGAAACGTTCAACTAAATGGGCATTTAGCTCTTTTATGTTGGACCGAGTGTCTGGAGGTATGATCAATTATCTACCACAGAGTGTTTTTTATGTTCAGTGGTTATATTGTGTGAAATTGTGCATTTAGGTCACTCGCTGCCAACACTACTTGTTCATCTTCTTCAATTCTACGGCCTCCTCGATCAATTCAAGTTCGACATAACAAATATATGGAAACTCTTCATTCTAATCGAAGAGGGTTATCATAGCACCAACCCTTATCATAACTCTATACATGCAACTGACGTAACTCAAGCTATGCACTGCTTCCTGCAACAGGATAGGGTGAGTATTGACTATCATTTAATTATTTCGATTAGGTGTGGAATTTAAACTGATCCAAATCTAGATTCTTCAATATCTGGAGCCAACTGAAATATTGGCATGTCTTATCGGAGCAGTCGCCCACGACATTGATCACCCAGGGGTGAATCAACCCTTCTTGATAGCCACATCCAATCATTTGGCTAGTCTTTATCGGGTAATTTACATAATGCGATTCCGACGGTTACACATATTTATAATAATCCTGTTGTAGAATTCTTCAGTATTGGAGAATCATCATTGGCGCACCGCTATCGGGTGCTTAGTAAATAGTGGAATCTCTAAGAAACTTAGTGCTGTATGGGAAGAACTAACCTATCAAATCAGCGCTTTGATACTTGCTACAGATATAACAAGACAAGCTGAATACTTGGCACAATTCAAAGTATATACATTGTTTTTAAACTATTTATTTTTTATACATTTCTTATCATATCGATCGTTTTAGTATTGTATTGACAACAATAAACTAGACATGACAAATCGCGATGATCGCCTGTTCATTTTGCAAATCGCACTTAAGTGTGCCGACATTTCTAACCCATGTCGTTCATGGGACACCAGTAAGAAATGGAGCATGAAAGTTTGCGAAGAATTCTTCAGACAGGGGGATTACGAAAAGGAGTTGCACATTCCTGTAAGTATGTTGTGCGATCGTAGCACATCATCCATACCGAAAATTCAATCAGGTATTTTTACAGAGATTCTCAGTTACATTTGCACATATAGAGACTGATTTTTTTTTCATTTCTAATAGGATTTTTCAAATACGTCGTTATGCCATTAATATACGAATGGGATAGATTCTTGGAGTGTGACCTCACTTCTGAAATGTTGAGGAACTTAGAATACAATCAGACTAAGTGGGATATGATGATCGTCAAAAAAGAAGGGGGTCCATTGCCCACTTCAAATAATCGCAATGATGATGATGATGGCGACGACGATGATAATGGAAACGACGGCAATAATGGCGGAAATGAGGCAAATGGTATCATACCTGCATCTAAAAATACTAATACAGGTTTGCCGAATGCAAGCTCTTCAAACCCAACAAGCAGATCTAATTCCTCAAATGGAAAAAGCTCAATGAATGTGCCAAGTGCATCTAACTTAGCAAGCTTCTCAAACGAACAAATATCTGCAAACTTACAAAATACATCCAACTCAAAGAAATCCTCAAAAGGAAAGGGCTCTTCTAATGCGCCAAGTAAATCAAGCTCCTCAAATGGACACATATCTTCGAGTTCATCCAAAACGATGAGCTCCTCAAAAGGAAAAGGCTCTTTGAATGTAGAAAGTAAATCAAGCTCCTCAAATGGACACATATCTTCGAGTTCATCCAAAGCGAAGAGCTCCTCAAATGGACACATATCCTCGAGTTCATACAAAGCGAAGAGCTCCTCAAAAGGAAAAGGTTCTTTGAATGTGGCAAGTAAATCTAGCGTAGCAAGCACATCCAATTTACCGAGCACCTCAAACGGGCAATTGCCGAACTTACCAAGCACATCCAACTTGCGAAACTCTTCACAGTTTCCAGATTCATTGAATTTGCCACAAATGCCAATACCGCATAGACATAAACATTACGGAAAGTTTATTTTATTCAATCGTAGTTTCTCCGTTCCGTCGTTGTTCAAATTACCATTTAGGTTGAAAAAGACAAAGCGTCGCGAAAGTTTACCTCCAAGCTGTCCGCTGTCTGACAATGCTAACTTGATGAAAGACGAAGACAACATTAGTCTATTGGAAAATGACAACTCATTCCATTCAGCTGTGAGTGTCACTCCCAGAACACCCCGTGAAAATCCAGACAATATCTCTGCCTGGAATCTGCTCCCGGATCTTTCAATTGCTATTATGAGTTCCACCATAGAACCGAAAAAACTCAAATTCATACTCCATGGCACAACCCCGAATACGAGACTACAGGCAAAGCCTTCGACTTTACCACCGATCCATCCTTATAGTGGCGTTGGTATTATTTGTAATGATAGAGAAATGCCCTCAAGCAGCAGGGCTTCCATACCTGCGCCTCCAGTTTTAACTTCTGAGGAACAAAGAGACGTTTTCATAGAGAACATGAGAGTGGCAAATGAACTGAAAATCGACAGCTGCATCTTTGAGATTGAAAATACCTACAGGAAGTTTATGCTCAGAAATAAATCGTCAATCGACAATAACAAGAAAACATCTAAACCGGCTGCAGACTGCGACAAAGAACCCAAACCGTCATCATCCGAGAAAGAAGGTAATTTATTTTAAACTATAAAGTCTCCTTTGATTTATCAGAGACAATATACAATAACCTTTTTTTCTTTTCAACATAGAAACTAAAGAGGATATCGATAAGGAAGATCACGATGATTAGACACTCAGGTTAAATATCATCATACTTTAAAATTACCACGGGTCGGGAACCACATACAAATAATACAATAAAAATAATATGTTCTTGTTCCCGACCTATGGTATTTTATCATTTACTTGTTAGTCAACGTGAATCACTATTAATTAATTTCAAAAGCATGTTTGTGGCAAGTATTACGTTTGGGTAAATGCTTTTAAGCCCACTTGTGTTAAGCTTATTTAACATGCATAGAAAAATAATGTTTATGTTATACAATAGACGGGCAACGGATTTTAGGTGTATTTTTTTTTTAATAGCCCAGGGGATCAGGCGCGTTGCTACAAATACCGTGGTCAAAGGTTCGAATCCCGCTCAAGTAAAAAAAATATATATATATTACGACTGGGATATTTTACGGAGAGAGTCTGAGTGAGAAAATGTTGCTTTTGTCAAACTCATCTGCTTGGTCCACCATCTTGATATTGATCATCGGCTTGTCAGGCCTTCTTATATCGGTGGTGTCAGCATATTGCGTTATCCGCCTTTATTCCACCCAAACACTCAATTGTTCAATACTCTTTTCATGTGATAAAATCAGATACTGTGGTCATGGGTTCAAATCCCACTCAAGTCAAAAAAAATTACGACTGAGAGATCGGGAATAATAATAAAATCCCGATCGATCATCCTGATACGGGTTTACTCTGATTTTCTGTGTGGTACGGTAAATACTGATATTTAATCAGAGATTTTACATATTTTAACATAATTCCGGAAAAATTAATTAACCTCGAATCCAGTCTGAGATTATTGGTATATCGATCATTTATTGAGAATCGATTAAAATTTCAACCAGCGTAATAGCTCAGGGGATAAGAAGCGTGGCTACAAATACTGTGATTATGGGTTCGAATCCCGCTCAAGTCAAAAAAAACATATTTGATCGGTTATTACGACTGGGAGATCGGGAAAAATATTAATAAAATCCCGATCGATAGTCTTGATTCAGGTTTACTCTGATTTCCTGTATGGTATGGTAAATACTGATTATTAAGTCGATGACCTGTGTAACTAGTAATAGTTAAGATCAATGAATTAACACGTTGTTGTGTATATGAAAACCAAAATTTGTTTTGAGTTGCCCCTCTATTGTTATAAGATAACATCATCGTTTATTTGTAACATGTCGATGTTTGTCCGTGTTTATTGTTTTATCAAATTAAGACCACCTTTCCCGATTTGACTTCACAAAAAAGGCTTGGTTCGGCACCTTGTGACTCCGATTTTTATTTTGATGTTAACTGCATGAATTTAAATGTGTCTAGAGGGAAGTATGGAGAAGTGGAACATTCACAGCCTTTGCTTGCTCCAGATGAACCGACTTCTGGGAACCTTATCTTACCTTATCGTTGGGTTCACAGAACTCGGTGTGATCATTCTTATATTAAATACAAACGTCGCGGCTCTTTTGAAAATCTTGCAATGACTGGTAAGCTTTTTGAAAAACAACGGTCTTCAAACCCATATAGGATTTGTCGAGACCCGCGCCTCGATTGATCATTGCCATTGCTCTATATACATTATGTTTGTAGAGAAAATGTCACATTTTCAGGTCAAATCACACCCATTTGCATGTGTGATGTTTCACATCTGCTCTCCATACATATTATGAAACGAAGAGTACAATTTTTCATCGGATGACTAAAAACTTTATTAGTGTTTGAAATATTTTTGTAGGAAATTTAATCATTTACAATTCTCTTATACATAATTTTGTTATATTTCTAATGATTTGTTTGTGGTTTATACAAAGCATTAAAATAGTATACAGTGTAGTCTTGATATACAGAATGGATTTATTAAATATTATTAATATTAAAAATAAATGATTTCTTTTTGTGGTGGTTCGAATCGAGCTTAGGCGTTATCGCCGATAAGAATGTCGTATAAATATGAAGATGGTAGACCAAGTAGACGATTCTGAGTGAGATAATAAAAGTTACTTCTGTCAGACTCATCTGCTTGGTCCGTCATCTTAAAATTTATCATCCACTTGTCCGGCTTTCTAATATGGGTGGTGTCAGCTTGGGCCGCAATCTTGGAATCAGCTGTGTTTGTCAAATACGAAAAGGGGAAATTATGAAATGCAAGGGGGAAAATAATTACCTCCTTAAAAAAATCCTTCATTGTTTGAAAAATATCAAATATATTCCCATATTTACGATAGAATGTGGGGGGGTTTATGTATAAACAGGCGCCTCTTTAATTTATTAAAAAAATGTCGAATTGTCAAGACTATATACCGTACAACAAAATAATGTATAAAATTAAATTTTCTACAAACATTTCAACTAAACATCCTCATATAAATTCACTCAAAATCCTATGGGCAAGTTTCTATTCATTGCAAAACAATCAATACGTCAGTTTATCATTTATTTTAGTAGCTAGAAAATTATTTATTTTGTATTGCTTGAAGCATGTTTTTTATGTCTGTATAAACGGCATCAAAAGTTCTATGCAGACGTTAGAGAATAATCATAAAAAATGTGTGACTAATCAATGCACGTCCGTGTGAACAATCACGTCACTTTTCTGCACAAAACTTAAAAAATACAATATTTACATTTATATTAATACATATTTCTCATTTCAGGAAACATTTGCCGCTGAACGCTCGGACTTTACCAACGAATTCTTATCATTTTATTATATAATTAATTTTTTAGTTTATCCGAAAATAGATACAAAAAAAAATGTTTTTTAACTGATATTAAAATTAGGTCTCACTACTATTTGAAATGTTCCTTTTTTTTAAATATTATTTATTTATTTATTAGTATATGTTATTATAAAGTTTTGTATTTATACGCAGGGTGGTTTTTTTTCAACGAACTTATTAATTAATATTTCAATCAACGAAAAAATTGATTGAAATATTATTAAAAAAACATCACAGGTGAAATATTTTAGGATCATTCAAAGACACCCTGTATGAATGAATATTTTTGGAATGTAATTAAATAGCATTGTAATTGTGCTAGTCGGGTGATTTTTTTAACGTTGCGGATGTTTTATTTAATTTTTATATAAAAAAAATATATATATATATTTATATTAAAATTTTAGATGAATTAGGAAATGCTCTCCGTTTTATTTTTGTATTTTTTTTTTCTTTATTGTTATTAACATTCGCAACGTAGTTGATAAAGTGTTGGCCAGAATATTTGCTGGATTTTTTGGACTGGAGCTGAGCTCATATATAGTTTATTTTTTAAATATATTTTGGAGAATTTAAATACTTAAATAATATTGTAAAACGACGACAAATCACCGATAATGTGATGACTCCCGAATTTCGTAAATCTTGTAATTTTTTTTTATCTTATATCCAGGGACTCAATTTAAACATTTGTATTTTTCGATAAAAAAAATTGTTGGTCTACACCTTGTATATTTTCGAACTGCTTCTTTTATATTTTTACACCGTTCCCATTGAAAATTAATATTTATTACGTCTTTTCCATCGAGTCGTTACTAATTTTGAGAAAATAGTATCATATTAAAGATAGATTTGTGTGTTAATCAATTAAAAAAATTATGTGTGTTTAAAATCAATTGGTGTAGTGAAACATTATATTATCTCAATGTATCCTAAATTGTCCTTTTTGTGTAGGGTGTGTGGTTCATTGTCTTGTTTTTATATCTTGGATAATCGGCGACATTTGTATAACCTCGGAAATTTAGTTTTTAAAATATCCCTTTGTCAAGAAAATTGTTAAAAAAAAAGAGTATTTTTTCCATAATAAATCCTGTAAAATTTTATCCCGTGAAAACTAGATTTTTTTTCTTATTTTTTTAGACCAAATTTCAAAATTTAAACATTATCAATGTCAAGATTTATTACTTAAGCTGATTCTCGTATACCTGTTTTATTTAATTTTAATATTCTCTCAAGATCGTGATTTTATCTAATAAATCTCAAGATCGTGATTTTAAATTGGGGATTTTTACATAAGATGAGTGTTTGTTGACATATCTGTAATTAAAAGATGCAGTTTCATTGGAAACCGTTCAGCTAAAATTTATTAAAATTGATATTTTACAGTTAAAAAAATGCAGATTAAAGCAATTTAAATAAAATTTATCATCATCGAGGTTATACATCGCCGATTAATATTTTCAGCTACACTTTTTTATATAATCACAATTGTAAAGATGTATTCAGTGTGCTTAAACTATTAATCTACTGCTTTATCTGTAACATGTCTACTGTATCACCACTCTTACTATCCAAAATAGATGATTTTCATCACATTTATTATAAAAAAATAAAATCAAATTTAGGGTTTGCACCGGGCGTGAGAAACTTTCGTTACGCCACTGCAAAATATTTAAATTGTGACACTATCATCATCAAATATTATAAAAAATTTCTTTCAATAGTCGCGGGTGTGTAATTAATTAATATTGCGATGGGTAAAAATTTAATTTTCCATTCAGTGCAATATTAAGACTGAAAATTTAGATAAATTTAGCGAGATCGGATTTTGGACATTGAGGGTTTTTCAACGAGTATGTTTGATATTATTTTAATAAAAAAATAAATATATATTGCAGGGTGTTAACTCTTAATTACACATCTTTTAGAATTGTATTTGTATTTAAAACACCTCACTAACTTTCCTAATGTGGTACTTTTTCAAATTAATATTAAACTATCCTTCCTTAAAGGAAATAAAATTATATATTCTTCGTGTAAAACTTGTATCAGTGTTGTGGATATAGCAACATTATATTATCATTAAAACAAGTTACACTTAATGCTGTGTGTGAAAATGAAATCTGTTAAATTTTGATTTGATCAATGTTTGTAGTAATTCAGATGATTGTCTTTTTTTTAGAAATATAGTAAGCAAATTGTGTAATTCATATTTAAATAAAAGTGTAATCAATACAAGTTTTTTTTATTCAATGAGAGACAAAACTGACTGCTTTCCATAAGTTTGTGTAAGTATTTTAAATAAAAAAATATATAAATCAACTTTACACTTTGAGAAGCTGCGGTTGGAACCAGTGTTTGTCAACATATAAAATAAATTACTCAAATAGAATAATAAAAAATACATTTAACTATAATATGATTCAACTTATTCACAATAAAAAAATATATGAAAAATAGTGGCACATTCAAGGTTTGTATATTATAAAATATAAATATGTTTGAGAAGAATTAAAGAATAATACAACAATATTTTGGTAAGTAAAAACTACTGATATATAATGTAATAAATACGAGAAGGCAGCACATAAAATGCAAATCTGATCCAATCACTGTTTTATAATCTAGTAACACCAGGGCATAGACATACATTTTTTTAAATTAAAATCATAAGATGTAATAAGAAATAGCAGAAGAAGAACAGGTAAAGTAAATAACATAAATACAGGGTGGACTTGGACTGAGAATACTTTAGGGGTGGTTTGCGTACTTTACAGAAACAGCTACTTTCAAATATGGCGGCACAAACTCGATCCCAAAAAAATTATACTCTACCACCACCTAAAATATTCTCAGTTGGTTCCTGTAGATATACTTTCTTTTATTGATCATAATGGAATAAAAATGAAGGAAAACAAAATAATATTTATTGAGAAATGTAAGCTTCAGGTAAAAAACAAACATAATTGTAAAAATTTATGGGTAGAGGTAGTCCCCATGATTGTGGGTCCGGTGTATCAGTGCAGGAGTGAGTGTTGAAATGAAAGATGAGAGACACTGGCCAGAGTTTATTTTTGAGGTTAAGTATACAAAGGAGGAGCGCCTCTCTGCGGCATGCTCCCCGTCCGAGGCTCGTGACACAAGTGACAAGTGGAAGGACGCGGGGTGGTAGCTGTTCGCGGTAACTGTTAGCGGCCAGCTGGAAGTGCATAAATACATATCTGCGCTGTCCAGATGGCGCTACAAATAATTCGTCTAAAAAGAAGGAAAATATCTGATGGGATGTTTCTAATGGTAGGTATAATATAATATGGGCACCCGTAGATGGCCCATTGAGTTCGTCCATTGTCAGTGCAGGGGTTGTGAGAAGTAATAGAAGATGTCAAACTGGCCAGTGATGTTTTATTCAAAGATTAACTATACAGAGCAGTGTGGCGTTTTGCCAACATGGCGTCCGGGGCTCGAGGGGCGGTGGACAAGAGAGTTGTTACTGCGTGGTGACAGATGGGAGCTGTGGCTGTTAGCGCCAACTGGAAGTGCATAAATACATATCTGCGCTGTCCAGTTAGCCGCTACAATAATAATATAATATTGATCCCGCCTACAGGGACATATTCAAAAACAATAATTTAATGGGAGTGTGTGCGTGCGGTGCGTATGCGTGAACACCACTACTAACAACCTTCGTGTACACACCATCTAGCACGATTCACTAACACACTCTTGTACTATTATATTCAATACAGCCCTAATGAATGGCACAGAAACGACGTTGTTGCTTTTCATATCTCCGCCAATGAGAGAAATGTAAACAAAGTCGAGCGCCAATCACTGTCAAGCACTCGTTCTATCATTGGCGGAGATACATGAACGAGCACTCTTGTATGTGCCGTGCCTTACATTCCTGAAATGAACCTGGCAATACTATTAATTTAGTAGTAGTTGAAAACCAACGACTAAAATAAAAATAGAAGAATCCCAAACTTGTATTATTGCAAACAATATTATTTAAAAAAAATATTAATTAACTCCTTCCCTTCATAAGAAGACATATTGTATATTATACATTTTGTAGGTAAGAATATTTCTGAAATTATGAAATAATTATATATGTATATACTTACGTAAATTAAATTTTATAAAGCCAAAATCAAGGATATTAAAATTAAAAAAAAAAACAAATTTGGGGGTGTATTCAATATAATAGTGTGTTCGTGAGTCGTGCTCTATGTAGTGTGTACGAATAGACTGGAGCTTGGTAGTATTGGTGTACATGCATTCATTATATTTACACTATTATATTGAATACGGCCATTGCTCAAATATTCAGTGTTGCCAGGAGTAAAGTAATGGATGCCCAGGCATACGTCACCGTAAATATATTAGTTACTTAGCTACACTTATGGTCGGTTTTTTGATAGTTATTGCCTCGTCTGAGGCTCGGGCGAGGCAATAATTAATAAAAACCGAAGTACAGCAAAGCAACTCTATTAGTCTTTATGGCGTATGTTTACGGCGGCGCACGCCTAGGAATCCCAAGATTAAGGCAGACTATTGTCATTTATAATTTTCCCTTTCATAAACTATTTGCTTTAGTTAATTAATTAACATATTTACAATTGTTTTTTTTTACCCTTTGTCAGGATTACAGGAAAAAAAATATTAACAATTTCAATTTGGGTGTCTCGCTACTGGGAGACATATTTATATATTTTTTGTCTATATATGAGGGTAATAATAAAAAAACTAATTTAAAGGAATATTTTATTGAGAGAACATTGTTTAAATACAAGTACATTAAATATTTTTATGCCGTGTTTACAATTTTGTTTTATCATAGCGAAAACATTTTTTCGCTGCCAGTTTAATTATCTTTGGCATTACACGATACACATTTACAATAAATCTTAAATGATAAACATTAAACACAACCATTTAAGGGGAGCTTTTTTGAATGATACACAGTAGTCGGCAGACAATTACAAAAAAAAATACAAATACTAACTGACTTACTAATTATACACCATTTGAAATTGTAAGGATCAATTATGCTTACATCGGCCAGTAGGATATGTAAAAAAAAATATATTGGCTGCGTACTACGTGAAATAAATATGGTAACTCATACCACCGTAACTTAAAATTAGAAACGTGTAAGACTAGAACTTGTTTAGTTTCTACTTACGTTCAAATAAAAATAAAGGATGTGGCACCAAAGAATGTATCACAGCACAAACATTTGAGATCATAAAAATAAAATACTGCTGAGTTAGTAAGGATGAAATAAAAAAAAGGCACTTGGGATTGAAACGTTTGGTCGAAACAAATAAAATTGGGAGCGAAAGGATCGAAATCATAGTTAACTTAAATATTGCACTGCCAACATTTAAAAAGCTTTCGATGATAGTGAAGAATACATATTATTCGCTGAATTACATTTTTTTCTCATTTTTACACTCGCATTGAGGAGTTTAAACATATTAATTTAAGTTTTAGGTTAGAAGCTCTCATTGTTCACATTAATATAATTTTAAATGTTCGACCACGAACATTGGAAATTATATATATTTTTACACCCAAGATAATAATTGTTAAAATTCTTCATATAGATAATTTACGAGTATATTGTCAACATCAAATGTAGTAAATACCCCCAATTTTACAATATTCTTAAAATTACACATAGACTCTTGTAGAAGAGTACACAATTTGATTAATGTTATACATATAAGTATTAACTCTATTACATTGTAGGTGTGTTGGAAAAATATACACAGAATTATTCATAACAAAAAAAAATCACCTAATTTGTGACCACAATGCGTCTTGGAAGAATAATAATTTGAAGAATAAGTTGGCCTTTGTTTAATTTCTCACTATTACAACAGTATTTTTCTTAGAATTAAATTTTTAATTATGTTATTGACATTGGATGTCACTTGGAAAAATATATTAAGTTATATATATGATATTTTTTTCTGAAGGGATACCACTTTTTATGATAAATATATGTAAAGCTTTAAATCAAACCCTAGATGAAATATATATTTCTTTACTCTTTTTAAAAAATGTTATATTTTATGTAAATAAATTAAATAAAACTATATATTTCCCTTCCCCCATAACACTTCAATAAACAAAATATTTTAATAGAAGCAAACAACTGAAAAATATAAATAAACTTTGAACAGTAAAATATTTTTAACATGTAGTGAACATTTTGTTACATTATTGACATATTAGATGCCTCTTGGAAAAATGTTCACTTTTAAAACATCTCTTATACTTTAATATATCTTTATGTTAAATAATAATAAAAAAAAAACGTTTTATCATAGTCAGAAATCTCTCGGAAGAATATGTTTCCTATTTAAACCCTTTCTTTTTTAACAACTAGACATTGGCAACAGCATTATGAATTCGGAAGAAAATATGAGTCATTATTACGACAAATACATACTAATATGTTCAATTGAATTGTTATCATCGTTACCTCTTTAATTATAATAAGATACATTGTCCTTAGCAATGATTCTCTTTGAAGCAACACACATATATGATAAGCTTTAATTAATACGTCAAGATGTTCAATTAGAATTTCATCTTTGGGTATTTCTCAGAAGAAAATTAATTTCTTCTTTTGTGGTCGATTCACATGAAGTGAGTGGGCATATTTTGTATGTGTGGGGGCACATTTTGTATGTGTGGGTGCACACATTTTCTTGAATCCCACCCCCTCGATTATATGTGAATCAACCTTTAATTAATCTGCGATGATTCTCCTTGAAGAAGACAGTACATAAATGTTTTTAAATCCCCCAATCGTAACAAGTCAAACACCAAGTATCCTCTCCAAAAACAAAAAATATAAACGTTGAATGTTTTGTGCCATTAAAGCTGTAATGACTACATTAAAAAAATAAATTAACTAGGCGTACTGTAGTGATAAAATAAATTTTAGGTATGTTTTTGACTAAAAGGTTAGGTTAAAGTTATCAGTCAACAACGGAGAGTAATTAAGATGGATGAAAATGACACTTATTGAGTACAACAACTTAAATTCAGTACTTGAGATCCAAACTTAAAAGAGAGAATATCGTTTAAATTATCATCTAATTGACTCTCAATGTTGATACAAATGACTAGTTATGTTATTTTGTGAAATTTAAATTGTACATTACAGACTTATGATGCGATCAGATCTTACTCGTTGTCTTCTTCGGGGAGTGGAGAGAGGATGACTTTGGCCCTCACAAGGGCATGGCGGGTGTCCAAAATTCCAGCCCTCAGTGCGCGCATTTGGACAATCGTCTTCCTCTTGTTGATGTCAATCAGCACGTGTTCAGTTTCACGCAGGTAATTGTTGCGGTGGCGAGTAACTTTGTGGATAATCTTGCCCTTCAAGTAAGTGTTGGCAACGACCAAATGTTTGGAAGTGGCAAAATCAATCAATTTGTGCCCCTTGGCCAAGGTCTCGCTGGCCAAGCAGTGCATTCCGACCACGGGCAGGATTCCTCCATCTCTGCCGATAATAGCATTAAAATTGCCAATGATAATTTTCAAATCCTCCTGGGGGCAGTTGGAGTATGTATTTCCGAGAGTATTATAGAATGCGGACAAATCGGAATCAGTAAACTCAGGAGAAATGAGCACAGTTATGATGCTCAATGTGACATCTTTTAGGGTCAGTCGGATCATAGAGCATAGTGGACTAATGATATTGAAATCGAGGACACTATTGGCCAGATGTTCTTTGATGATAAATCCAGTTCCAGAGTGAACACCGGGATTGGCTGGATAGACCACACGTCCGTGAAGGTTCAGCAGCTCCACGTCAACAAACAGCTTATTGTATTGAATAGCAGTGACATCACAGTCATATTGACTGAGATAACTGAGCACAGTATCCATTTCCTCCCTATCTTTGACTGTATTTAGCTTCCATGTTGCTATATAGACTGTGTCGACATCGTCGAACATAGTATCATCGATGTTTTCAGCCATTGCTGAAGTTGATATCATACTTGATTGAAGAGACATTGATCTTTCACACGAACTGCACTAGACGATCTAAATATCCTGTAACAAAGAAATTTATCTATACAATAAATTTGTAAATTACACAAAATACTGCTGCTTCAATTAAAGAAAGACATAATATAAAATTAAAATTCTTATTTTATGAATTATGTAATTCTGATACTAAAAGATCGAAGTATGAGAATAATTGATTGGATGTATAATTTCATGTCAACAAAGTCTGAGATTTCATTCAAAATATTTGAAAATATGTACCAATTTTTCAAATTAATGCATTATGTTTGTTGAATTTATTCAACGAGTGATAGCTCTTAATAAAATATCAGTGATAGGTCAATTGAACAATAATGCATTAATCGGTTACATATTTTAGCAAACGAATTTCATAATATTTGGTAGAAAAAAAGAAAAGAAACTATTTTAACTTGCCTTGTATACTCTAATTTATGAACGTATTTTGAATCGTTTGTAATTCTAGTTCTCCTACATAGAAAAAAAAAATTATTTCCCGCAACAATACTGATTTTCCATGCAAAAATATGTGTCTTGCAAGTTGAAACTTCTAATATGATCTCCATAGCATAACATTTTAGAAATAAATACACTTCTGAATATATTTAAATTCATTGTCTTCGTCCATAAAGTATTTGTTACACCTATAACATTATCACCTCCTAACAGAGATTTTTGCAGTAAACGCAAAGATAAACAAAAGGTATTAGAAAGTAAATATAAGTATCAACGGCTGTGCGACATATATTTGCAAAAATACACAAAGCGGTAAATGCAGAAAAACACACACTACTAAGTAAGATTATGCAAATAGGTGACGCAAGTTCTTTTAACATTAGAATAATATGGGTTTATTCGGAATGTGAGACCAAACCGAGACGGTAATCGAGCCTAGAAGTCTTCACGGTAACAAAAATTAGGATTTTTAATTCATTGCCGTCCTACAGTTTGTTCTTACAATATGGAACGGAAACTGACAACTTGGTTAGGAAAACTAAATATCGTTACAACCTGTAGAGCCACGGATAAATAATCAATATAAAAACCTAATTATTAGATTAAATAGCAGTCTTACAGATAAAGAAAGGGGCGATATCTCAGACGTATATGTAAAGTAACTGAAAATACATTTATCGGGAATCCTGGGTTGGGCTTAAGTGTGGGTAATTGTAACAATAGTAAAGGGGCGGCTAGGTAACAATACTGATGCACATATACCCGGCGCCCACTTATGTTCACCTTGAAAAAGACACAACCAGGAAAACGAACTTACAAACGGGCTGACAAGTGGGCGTGGCTTATGATATATCGGGGCGGGGCGTAAATCGACAAAATGCAAAAAAAACCATACACATAATCAAATAAATGCAACAATTGAATACAAATAATGCAGTAATTAAACAACGCACTTCTTTTAAATAGAAATGGGTAAAATGAACGCAAAATGAGTGGATGGTTTAAATGATATGGGGTTTGTAACAATAACTACAGTATAAAGCTTACTTGGAGAAGGAGCCACTTGTTCCTCCGACCGACTGTCCAGATGTTGCACACCTAATGCGCGAAATCCGGTGTTGCCATACTAATTACCCGCTTCGCCCCTCCACCGCCGGAACTACTTTAACAAATTTATCACTTTGATCGATTAAAAAGAGTATAATTAAAGAAAAATCAATACAATTATTTTTTTTCTTGACCTTGGTATACTTGTTTTAATTTAAAACGGTAATTTTTATAATTAAATTGCATGCATACACATTTATCGAGTGGTACAACAACGTGTTGCGCTAAGCTGTCAGTCGTAGTGTATACAGATAATAACAACTGTCCGTTTTACATTGGATATTCAACGAAATGTCGAAGATTTTGCTGATAGAACCATACTATGGTGGATCTCACAAACAGCTGATCACATTTCTAACACAAAGTACGTCCAAAACATCCCTAGATACTCAAATCATCCACAATTATATTGATTTATTATGTTTAAGAATGTTTAGGTTGATTTGGTATGATTGTAAGATAATTTATTCAATCGCGAAGGGATCTTATAACATACGGAAGTGTAGAGAATCTCTTCTCAGATTGTACATACCTGTTAAATGTTGTTAAAGCACGGTGTAAAAGACTGGATCATATTTTCATTTTATCACTATTATCAGTTTAACCTTTACTGATTTGACTTGACTTGCCAAAAACGATAGGACAAATTTCGAAAAAAAACAGCTTTTTTTTATTTTGAAATGAATATTTAAATTAATGAGAATTTATTATAGTTTTAGATCGTCAAGAATATGAGCTAATTACAATGTCAGCAAAGAAATGGCCATGGCGATCCAGATGCAGTTCATTATACATATCGCAGAATCTACCCGATTTATCCGATTTCAACACACTCTTCTGTAGTTCTGTGTTGAACCTCTCCGAGTTGGTCGGAATGGTTCCGGAATTGGTCAAAGTGAGAAAGATTGTTTATTTTCATGAAAACCAATTGATATATCCCAAACAAGATGTAAAAGAAAGAGACTTTCAGTATGGCTACAACCAGATAACAACTTGGTAATTATCATTTAGCTGAATGCATTTTTTTGTTATCAATAATTTCTTCATTTTTAAATTTCATTTTCAAGCCTGGCAGCTGATATGATAGTGTTCAACTCGGTCTTCAATAAAACTTCTTTCTTGGACAATATTGATAAATTTTTGAAGATGCTTCCGGATCACCGCACCAAGGATTTGGCAAAAATTATTTCTCCCAAATGCTCAGTCATATATTTCCCACTGGATTTCACTTTGGTTACCTCTTTGATCTCGAGTAATACTATTTCCAGAAATAAAGCCCCAAACTCGACAGTGCACCTTGTATGGCCACACAGATGGGAATTCGATAAGAACCCGTCTTTATTATTTCAAATTATGATCGCCCTACATGATGAAGATGTACCGTTTGATGTAAGTTAATATATAAACTTATAAGTTAAAAATAATTAATGTGTATTTAATTTTTAGATCAGTATCATCGGAGAATCATTCTCTGAAAAACCAAAAATATTTGATCAGGGCTTTGTCAAGTTGGGTCAGCATTTGAAACACTATGGATATGTTGAATCAAAAGAGGGATATTTCAATATACTTCTCAATGCCGACATTGTACTTTCTACAGCCGAACATGAATTTTTTGGTGTATCTGTGTAAGTTATTGCAATATTAACATTATTTTTAAAAGCATTTTTATACCGAACATTTTCTTTTAGTGCCGAAGCTGTCAAATGTGGATGCTTACCCCTTCTTCCAAACAAATTGGTTTATCCTGAACTATATCCTCGAGAATGTCTTTATGATAATGAGAAAGAACTGCTGAAAACCTTGAAAAATTACTGTCTGCATCCTGAATTGGTCGCTTCCAAAATTAACGAGTTAAAATTGGACGTTGATAAATATAGCTGTGATAATATGCGAAGCGTATACTTATCTTTACTCAAAGCAAATTGTGTTTAAACACATCAATTTTTAAATTACCATTTGCGTTTATTATACATTTATTTATACATTAACATTTTTGTGATATTTTACATTTAAATGTCATATTTGATAATTTACAAATCAATTCTCTATACCAAATCTGTATTCAACTTCATGCACGTATTCATCTCCAGGGCGTATTACGCTGTTTGGAAAGTTGTTCTAAAAAATGCATAATTTTTTTTTATTTTGCAATTGTTATGTTTTTTTTTGTTATTATTCATTGAATGCTTACATGATTAATTGCGTCGGGATAGTTTTGTGTTTCCAAGCAGAAAGATCCCTGCTTCAAATATACTGCGTTCTGTTTTCCCACCAATGGCACGTAATTCTGAAATGTTATTGTTTGTTTAAAATTTTTCTAATTGTTGAATATTTTTAAATTTTATTTACCGGATCTTTTGGGTCCGGCAAAAAGTTAGCAGTATAAAATTGAACTCCTGGCTGGTTACTGTACAAGTTGAGGTATCTCCCGCTTCCTTTATGGTTTACACTATAAATTAAATTTATGATCAAATATAATAATTTTAAATCCGTTAATCAATAAACTATTTACTGAGAAAATAATATTTTGCCAGTTTTCTTTTTCCCGTCAGTAATGCAATAATTTATATCGTATCCGTTTTTAGTTTTGACGATGACATCGCCAATTTTTTTTGTGGTTCTTAAATCATACTCTGTACCAATCACACTTCTTATTTCTCCTTGAATATGAAATAATCGTTATTATATAAAGTAAAGTTAGTCATAGTGTTAAGTACTTTACCTGTTGGTGTTAAGTCAGAAGCAAGCACCGTATAGTTATCAGCATTTATGCTTATTTCATGATTATATAACTCTGTAGGGCCTACATCCTGTAATCAATTATTCTATTCATATTTATCATTGGTATAGCCGCAATAAAAGTTTTGAATCTCAAAATCTATTAATTCATATAATTTGTTTTTTTGTCTACTCACATGGCCTGCTAGATTAAAGTAGGAATGATTAGTTAAATTTACAGGTGTCTCCTTCGAAGCTGTTGATTTAAACGTAACCTTGATAGTGTTATCGTAAGTGACCTCATAAATCACATGTGTTAATAAGTCTCCGGGGTATTTCTCTTCACCGTCCACTGATAAATAACTAAAGATGACTCTGGTACCGTCGACAAAGTAATTCCAGTTGACTTTATCAAAACCGACGATGCCTCCATGCAAATGACTCGTGCCTGCATTTTGAGTCAAATGGTAAGTCTGTCCTGACAACGTAAATGTACCATTTTTAATACGATTGGCCACTCGTCCCACGGTAGCTCCAAAGTATTTATCATCTTTTAAATAGCCTTCAATTGAATCATGACCCATGACAATGTCTTTAACAACTCCATTTTTATCCGGCAAACAAATACTAGTGATAGTTGCTCCGTAAGTTATTACTTGGACTCTCATTTTATTCTCGGTCGTCCATGTGAATCTTTTCACTTCTGTAGTTCCGTTCGGCTTTATATAACCAAACGTGTCAATTTCCAACTTAACTCGCGGGTCCATTTTTGTAAAATCTGACAAATAATGCACTCGTTGAAATTGAGATATGTATTTATCGTGCAAGTAAAAAAAAACTTACATCAAATGACCTCCAAAAGGTGAAGATTGTACAAATAACTATTATTACTGACGGTCTTTATAATATATATTGGACATTATATACAAATGATAACACACGGGTGACCATGGATCAGTGTCAAAATATAGTAACTAACCGAATTATATCCATCCTCTCTTGTATAAATTTATCAACTGAACAAACAAAGTTTATCATGCCACCAATAAAAAAAAGCCGTATTTGAACTTTGGATTAATGCGTGTTACACCCAAAAAAACTCTTTATGATTTATTATCGAATAAATACTGTATAAATTGGTCACAACACCACTTGTGTACTGATTGTGATTTATCACGTGCTCACCATTTTATTTTTTATATCACTGATAATGTGTGTATGCTCGTATAGTATTTTTTATTTATTCAAATTAACAAACACTGCATATGCGGTAAGATAAAAATATTATGCACACAAAGTTGATATGCAAAAAAAATTCAATACAATATGTTATTTTTGTCAATTTATTAATTTGTTTGATTTTCACACATTATTTATCATTAGTAAATACTGTTATCGATAAATATATTTATTTGTACTGGAAAGTAATTGCGATTTTGTCTGCAAATTTCCTCTTATTTTAAATTATATAAAAAATAAATTATATCATCACTTGATATTAAAACATTTAAAGCGTTCTTTGGTTCATTTAAAAGTCACACGTTAAAATATCCACTTATGTACTCTTCCCTCGATGAGGCTTTGGATTCCAATGATGAAAAGCCACTTTCCACCCTGGATGAAGATGATAATGATGGTGACATTACGAGGCTTCTATCATAACAAGCGTTTCTTTTAAAAGTTGATGAAATTGCTTTTCCAGTGACACAAAATGAGAACAACTCCTGTCGTAAATTCTTCAACAAATCAATCTTTGGAAGATCATCTTGGATACGTTCACTTAATAATAATTAAAAATAAACATTAGTGTTATTAAAAAAATATGTACATGTTAATAAAACTCACTGGCTTCTTAGAACATATGGAGAAGCATAATCGAAGTTATTGTCTTTGACTGATTCTAAAAGTCTTCTACATTCATCGAACCTCGATCCAGTGTTGATTCCTTTTTCACCATCCATTTCAATTGCTTTTAATTTCACATCAATCTCCTCTAAATACCTGCAAAGTCTGTCCATATAATCGGCCGTCTTTCTCAATAATACTTTAGTCTGAAAAATACATCAACATTATTCAAACGAACTAAATATACATATAATCCAATTTCACTCACTTCTATATTTTGTACTTTGTAATAATTCACGTTCAATTTAAGTCGGCTGATTTCCATTAAATAATTAGAACTATTCCTTTTCAATGTTTCATTCTCTTCTTGTAGTGATTGGATTTGGCGATTCTGTGCCTCTTTGGAAGGCTGTAATAATTAAATATTTAATAATAATATAAATAAAGCAATATATTGTTACAAATCTGAAGATATAGAAAAATATCGCAAAACACTAATATTAAAACTTCTTTATTCTTTGTAATATTAATAGGTGAATATTTTTTTATATTAAATACATAGCTCGCTCAAGTAAATCATTATTTATAATTTTTACATAAAATCTTGTATCAATATTTACTGAAAACATGCTTGTACACTCACTTGGGTAATCTATGATTAAAATTATTAATAAGAAAATGTATTTAGCTATTAATATATTATATAGAATTATGATTTTTAGTAACCAATAAAAAGCTTATAAAAGTTATCTTTGAAAAAAGTTCCTAAAAACACGATTAATTTTGGTTCATTTCATGAATTTTGAAATGTCAAAAAAACTCCGCAGTAATTACCGCAAACGGCTGCGATTGGTGACAACGTAAAATATTATTGTTTTGTGTGATGTATAATAACCGATGGATGTCTTTAATCAATGAACTTATGTATATCTATAGAAGTGTCATGCGTATTGTTTTCATACATTAGAACATGGCAAGCACTACTACATGCGCATATTATACACATACGCGGGCTGTGGCCACCTACAACCATGTAGTCCCTCGAGAGCAACAAGGTTTTACCTATAAATGATTATTTAAATTGTTTACATTATTTGTCGTTGAATATATCAAGCAACTTTTAATGACTTACTTTTCCATATTAAGTGAATGTTATTAGAAAAATCGACAGGTGACAGATAAACAGTACGAGCGGTAGGCATACGAAACCTTTGGTGACCAAATTCATCTTTTTCTCCCAATATTATATAGTGATAATTAAATAGTCAAATTTAAGATTAATAATATAACGCGAACAGTTCCATAACCACGAACTCAACATTGATCTGTTTCGTGTAAAACGACTTATTTTTTTTTTAAATATAATCAACACTAGTCTCAATAATCCAACAATAATTTCTTTCTTGTCTTGATATCAGAGGCGCATGTTAGTGCATAAACCCCCCCTCCTTTCCATGCCACAATATAAAAAAAAATGGCAATATTTAAATGTAAAATACAACAGATTATGTTAAATGATTCTTTTTCAACATTTGATTATTCAAAAATTAATAATCTGGACAAATTAGGTGAATGTGAAACCTCTATTCAAAGTAAAGCAGTGGATACAAATTCATCATCATCTTCCATGTTTTTTAAAGTATTATTAGCACTTACGTCTCCTCTAAGTATATCTGACCGAGTGTGACATTTACTCCACAGTGTACATTAATTCGAAATACGATCATATAGAATAAGTGTGTCGCAATCCGATAGTCGTGGTCCGCTAATCACCATGAACCTTCATTTAATCCCTTCTCGACCAGATGAAAGTATGATTGAGGTTCTGAATAATTGGCAACAATTCGGAACAAGAAGACAATGGAGTCCACTTTCGCATATCTATCGATGATGGGAATGAACCAAGTTTGGTCGTTGAACTGCCAACCGACAAAGCGTATCATTTGCGTCCGGTGATTCATTCGTTTCAATACTTACTATTACAAAAAAAACACTACTAATTACACCTCCCGTCTTAATAGTAATGGTGAAATCATCATCCAATACCTTACTACGGTTTTTATTATACAGGGTGGATGACACAAGTGAGTTTGACAGTGCATTTATTCCCGCATACTTTCAACCGTGGCCGGTCACTAATACGTGTACATATTCTAAACCCTATAAATATACACTCACACATGTGTCGTTAAAACGCTTTTCTCGCATTCCGAGATATCAAAGCTTTCAGGACAACATATTTTTATAAAGGGGAAACTATTGAGATGTACACAGTGTGTATTTAAGCTTTTTTTGAAAAATCTATTCATGAATTTCAGCATTTAATGCATTTATTTTTGGTTTTCTTTTTGGCCTTATCAGGAAGCACTGTTACTCTTTCTGAATCCATTTTAATACGTTTTTTATAATTGCAAGTTGTAGTGACATTTGCACTGCGCTGTCAAAATACTACAGAGTGGGGGAAACAATGCGCACTGATTGGTTCATTTTGGAATACAACCGATTTTTTTAAAAACGTTTCTAAAAGTATTAAAGCTTTTTTGAAAAATATAAGTTAGCTAGGTGAATTATATGTGAATTTCTCTATAATATATATATATATCATAACTCTTTTTTTTAAATGTTAGATAAACTCTTTGTTTATTTGTAATGAAACAATACGCGGGCACTTAAAAGTGACAGATAGCGACGCAATTGAATGTGAATTAGCGATGCGGCGAGGCGTTAGAAGCAGCGCACCTGGCGGCTAATCTACGAACACAGATTGGTGCGGTTTCTGAAGAATTGGTATCTCACATTAATTATCGTCTTTACAAGTATTGGCATCTCTATACATATAAGCTCATTAGGCTACACCGATTGACGCGGTTCATTTCCCTTCTAGAATAATCATCAGACTGCACGGATATGTCCGCCATCTTGGTATTTATATATCCATTTGCGAGGCAGGAGTGCGATAAATAGTGTTATATATCTATCTCTATCAGACGTATCTACTTGTTCCGCCGTCTTGATATTTATACATCCAGTTGTATGGATTGCTAATATATCGGTTATTATTTTCAACTACACATTTCAGAAGAAATAATATTATGGTCACAATAATGAAAATATTAAATTTGATAAATAATAAGAGTGTATTTGATGTCGTAATATTTTATAAAAAATACACATAAATGCGCCAGTAAAAATCATCGATACAAAATATCTTGATATGGTTGGTGACCTATAACCCAACAATCACTTTAGGGTGACCATAAATTGGCATATTTAAAAAAAAATTGTATTATCGCAATAATCTATTACCACCGATATATTAGCGGGATGTTTAAATATCAAGATGACTAATTAATTGTCTCACCCAGACTCGTCTACTTGGTCCGCCATCTTGATTTTTATACATCCAAATGAATGGCCAGTTAATATATCGGCGGTAAAATATAATTCGTTTAAAATATTCTCACTGGTTTCATTTGTATGAATTTATTTAAAAAAAAAAAATATTATAATTACAGTTGGGTGCCAGA
Source organism: Agraylea sexmaculata (assembly GCA_022606485.1). Classification (NCBI taxonomy): domain Eukaryota; kingdom Metazoa; phylum Arthropoda; class Insecta; order Trichoptera; family Hydroptilidae; genus Agraylea; species Agraylea sexmaculata. Next base: position 8,910 of record JAGTTH010000109.1, on the reverse strand, counting down.
CAATTGGTTGTAAAAATATCAATATGGTGGACCAAGCAGATGAGTTTGAGCGTATCCTTCGATAAGAATGCCAGACAACTGGATGTATATATATATATATATATATATATATATATATATATATATATATATATATATATATATATATATATATATATATATATATATATATATATATATATATATATTGTGGACTAAGTATATTGGTCTGAGGAAAACAATTATTGCCGTCTCAGTCAAACTCATCTGCATGGTCCGCCATCTTGATATTCAAACATCCAGTTATCCGGCCTTCTAATATCGGTGTCGTATCAATACGAAATTGTAACATTATGAATTATATGAATAACTTAGGTTTGAGATGCTTCATTTAAACAATAATTTGTTAAATTTCGAATGGTTCGGTCCGCAATATTGATATTTATTTATACATCTAGTTGTCTGGCCTTCTAATATCGGTAGTGTCAATATACAGAATGGACTTGAAATAACTGAGAATATTTTAGGCACAATTATTATCTTTCATTATCAATAATTGCACTTATTCTTACTATACCCTACCACCCCCTAAAATATTCTCAGTTATTTCAAGTCCACCCTGTATAACAGCTTTGTCATATTTTTTTCTATTGAACTGCTAAATAATCTGTTTAGATTGAATCTAAAATTGCTTTTAACCCAAATAAAGGTACATACATTTAAATGCGGAGGATGTTTCATCACATTTTAAACGTTTGTCGTGCGTGCGCTAAAGAGAAAACTAAAACGCCACTCGAAATGAAAAATATACACAATATTATTTATAATAAATAAACATTATAATAATGTAATCAATCACAAGTCGCAAGCTACAATATTATTCCCATTATACACTAGCTTAAATTACACGTTCCGTATGCAGTCGATCAAATGAAACTCAATACTGAAATTGCGGAATGCCTTAGAATAATATACATTAGAAATAAAACTATTCCATGACAAAACGCCCTTGTGATTATTATTTTTTTAATATTTATAATATCGGGTGATTTAATAGAATATAAAACGCGTAACAGAAATATTCTTAGTAGATTTAATCGGTTATTACGACTGGGAGATGCGGAATAATATTAATAAAATCCCGATCGATCGTCTTGATCCAGATTTACTCTGATTTCCTGTATTGTAGGGTAAATAGTGATTATGAAGTCGTTGACCTGTGTAACTAGTAATAGTTCAGATCAATTAATTAACATGTTGTTGTGTCTAAAAAAAATTAAAAAATCACTCAGGGCGTGTATAAATAATTAAATAAAATAATAATATGCATTTTTTAAATATAATATTGTATATTCCCTCAAACTTAAATTGTTAAAAGTAAATTTAAAAAAAAATAATGATAATCCCAAAAAGAGCATATTATGCGTATTATTATATGTATGCTAAAAAATACTACGTATATTCATATCATCCGTAAATGTTATTCATACCACTGATATATTAGCCGGCCTTATAACTGGATGTATAAATATCAAGATGGCGGACAAAGCAGATGAGTCTGAAAGAGCCAACGCCAATGAACTTTTATCTATAGAAGCGCCATGCAATATTACATCGTACATTCAAATATGCCCGGTTACAAATACATATACACTCACACATGCGAGGGCTGTGGCCACATGAAAACTGTAGTCCCTAAAATCCGACATATTCGATAATCCGACAGTCGAGATAAACAAGATGTTTATTACAAAAACATCCGCAATGAGGGTTTTTTATACACGACAACGTGTTAATTGTCTGTCGGTGATTTTAACAATTACTAGTTACACAGGTCACCGACTTAATAATCAGTATTTACCTTACAATAGAGGAAATCAGAGTAAACCGGGATCGAGACGATCAATCGGGTTATTATAATTATTATTCCGGATCTTCCAGTCGTAATAATCGATCAAATCAATTTAAAAATTATTGACATGAGTGAGATTTGAACCCATGACCACAGTATTTGTAGCCACGCTTCTTATCCCCTGAGCTATTACGCTGGTTAATGTGAAGCAACTTTACCATATTAAGTGTAATTTTATTAGAAAGATTGATAAGTGACAGACAAACAGTACGAGCGGTAGAAGCAGCGCCCCAAGCGGCTGACACACGAAACTTTTGGTGCTACATCTAATTTGTACCTGCTATGGTTATGACGTCTTTTAAAGTATTATTGGCATCTAGATGTTTAGATATTATGATGGCGAACCAAGCAGATGAGTCTGACAGAGGCAGTAATTGACTCACTCATACATACAGTTGTATGGCCTTTCTATATATCGGTGCTATCGATTGATTTTGAACAATTTTATTTATTTTTTTGACGAAGGCTACTCTTTGGGTGAATTTTGAACTTTTGATTATTAACCTGTTCAGTACACGAGAAAGTCATATTGTTAATTTATGATACGTGAACGGTATTTGTGTGTAGATTATTGTATTGTTGTTGAATCTCCCCTGTTCTTGGAGCGGAACCAATAAAATGGCGACATCACCTTTATTCCCTTCCCTCAAACATGGTGTAGAGACTTTTCACCATTGAATTATTACTGTACACATTCAAGTATCAAAACCGAGTGTAAATCACATCGAGATTGAATGTAAGACAAAGAGTTTATTTGACCGTGAGACTGAAACGACCCTCCTCCATTGTGAACCATCCACAAGATGAAAGGTGTCATGGGAAATACATCTTATTGTTTAACACACTCGAAAAAATAATCCAATTAAACATACACCGGCTGTTTTATAACAGGTATGCCAGCTTTTCCGTGAAAGTTGCAATTAATAACATTTTTTGGGGGTTGGCCCGTAGCGATTCGGACAACAAGACCACTAATGTGATCATTAATTTTTTAATATATAGTTTTCTCAATGTAGGAAATTTTACTTTTACCACCGACTGGATGTCTAAATTTGAAGATTTTGGACCAAGAATATTAAATGATTTGTGTTGTCTTCGTCAAACTCGTCTACTTGGTTGGCCATCTTCATATACATACATCGAGTTGCATGGCATCTGATGTTAAGACGAAAAAAATGTCGGATTATCGAGACTATATTGTATACTTTGATGGATTTGAAAATCATTTCAACACCACCGGTATTAGAAGGCCGGACAAGATGGCTGACCAAGCAGATGAGTTTGACAGACACTTATTGTCTCACTCACTAAAAATGCATACATTATAGTGTCTATAGTTCTGTCACTCTTACTTGAGTAAAGGATCTGTCAAACTGGATTATTAAATTTATTAGTAAATTATTAGTAAATTTAATCGTTACCGCCAACTGGATGTATAAATATCAAGATGGCGGACCAATCAGACGAGATTCACTAAAATGCATACATTATAGAGTAGATGACAGATGGAATTCTCATTACTTCAAAACTATAGACTCTATAATGTATGCATTTTAGTGAATACCGATGTCAGACTCGTCTGATTGGTCCGCCATCTTGATATTTATACATCCAGTTGGCGTTAAAGGTTAAAATTATATTTTATACCAACAAGTTAACGATAATTTAAAACATAGAGATGTACATTACAGAAAAACGGTAATGCATGATTGCAATGGACGAACTGTGAGGACCTTTTACCCCCATTTATTAACCTATACTTATACATATTAATTAATTAATTAATGTCTTCCAATGAAGTAAAAATATTTTAATAATTTACACCTCGCACAGTCTATGTAGATCAGAGTATTGTTGTAACATTTCGACAAACCATGGCTCCATCGATCTATTTACTTGAATTCATTATATTAAATCATTCAATAAGCGGCCGATCTTAAACTATATAATAAATTATAAAAAATAATTCTGGCAAGTTTTACAATAAGACAATAAATAATCACCTGCTTGAGGAATTGAACTCGGGACTTATCCGTCACACCTCATGCCTTTTAACAATTTATGTATTATTTAAACAATTATTTATATTGAAAAAACCTAAATTTTTCAATGTTTTTAGAGGAACTTTAATATATGCTAATTTACCAACGGTCGTGTTAAGTCACACTTCATATTATGTCGACAAAGTAAGTTCGAATTTTATTTAAAAATAAATATTTTTTACAATTTTAAAGTATTAAAAAAATGGTGCAAAAGATTTAAATCATCGTGTATGTTGAGTGTTTTTGAACGGCAAGCTTTAAGCTTGGGATTCCTAGGCGTGCGTCGCCGTAAACGTACACCGTAAAGACTGTAATAGAGTTGCTTTTCAGTACTTTTGATTGGTGCCTCGCCCGAGGCATAAACTAACAATAAACCGATCATAAGTGTTGCTTACTAACTCTATTATCGTATTTAGGGTGACGTATGCCTGGGAATCCATACATTTGGTCAAACGCAAGGTATTAGTAAAGCTTGTAAAAAATAATAAACGCAATTAAAAAGCAACACAACGCATATTGAATGAATAAGAAATAAAGTCGCAATGCAAATGAAATGTTTGAATTACTTCGTTTGTGATTGAAGTCCAGTTGACGAGTGACATTTGAAGATTGTCTGGGTCTGAAGTCCTGGAGCTGGTCTTCAGCCTCTGCCTTGCATACTTGCTCTTGAAGAATATCTCATTCTGATAGTTGAGGCTGTGAGGTTCAGCCTCGTCTTCGTCTGAAGAGTCTGACTTGATGTGTTCATCATCGTCCGACATGATGAACAGGTGTGTCCAGGTGCGGCCGACAATGCTGACTGAACACCAAACACAACCTTCCGTTGCAACTATAACAAGTCGATAGTGATGGGAAAAACACTATCACCGATATTAAAAATAAACAAATTACCTTCAATGTAATCATAAATACACTCATTTATTTTATAAGTAATTAATAGTATGTATAAGTAGAAAAAAATACAGCAAAACACTAATATTATTACTTCTTTATCCTTTGTAATATTAATAGGTGAATATATATATATATATATATATATATATATATATATATATATATATACATATATATATATATATATATATATATATATATATATATATATATATATATATATATATATATATATATATATATATATATATATATATATATATATATATATATATATTCATGGTCTTGTAAAAAAAAAATTGATCTGTTATTACGACGATGTATTTTTAATATAGAAGAAAAAGGTTTCGAATGACTACCGCTCGTACTGTTTATCTGTCACCTGTCGATTTTTCTAATAACATTCACTTAATATGAAAAAGTACGTCATTAAAAGTTGCTTGATATATTCAACGACAAATAATGTAAGCAATTTAAATAATCATTTATAAGTAAAACCTTGTTGCTCTCAAGGGACTACATTGTTTCAGGTGGCCACAGCCAGCGTTATATATATATATATATATATATATATATATATATATATATATATATATATATATATATATATATATATATATATGTATGTTGCCCGGTATGTTGCTGCACTCAGATTTATAAATTCACAATAGGTGAATATTTTTTTTTATTAAATAATAATCATAGCTCGCTCAAGTAAGTCATTATTTATAATTTTTACATAAAATCTTGTATCAATATTTACTGAAAACATGCTTGTACACTCACTTGGGTAATCTATGATTAAAATTATTTATAAGAAAATGTATTTAACTATTAATATATTATATAAAATTATGATTTTTAGTAACCAATAAAGAGCTTATAAAAGTTATCTTTGAAAAAGTTCCTAAAACACGATTAATTTTGGTTCATTTCATGAATTTTGAAATGTCAAAAAAACTCCGCAGTAATTACCGCAAACGGCTGCGATTGGTGACAACGTAAAATAATATTGTTTTGTGTGATTTATAATAACCGATGGATGTCTTTAATCAATGAACTTATGTATATGTATAGAAGTGTCATGCGTATTGTTTTCATACATAAGAACATGGCTAGCACTACCACATGCGCATATTATACACATACGCGGGCTGTGGCCACCTGCAACCATGTAGTCCTTCGAGAGCAACAAGGTTTTACTATAAATGATTATTTAAATTGTTTACATTATTTGTCGTTGAATATATCAAGCAACTTTTAATGACGTACTTTTCCATATTAAGTGAATGTTATTAGAAAAATCGACAATTAACAGATAAACAGTACGAGCGGTAGTCATTCGAAACCTTTTTTTTTATATTAAAAATACACACATTACCTTCAATTTCAATCATAAATACACACGATATTTATATTTGAATAAAAAAAAACTGGGTATACTTGTATTAGCTGAGAATATTTTAATGGTGGTTGGGTAACGCAAGAATAAGTGGAAAAAAAATTAAATAAAAAATATTTTCATTATTTTTTTTATTTAATTAAATTCGGTGTATAAATATCAAGATGGCGGACCAAGTAGATGAGTCTGAGCGTATCTTCCGATAAGAATGTCAGTCAATTGGATGTATAATATCAATATGCCGCATCAACTAGACAAGTCTGAGTGAAACAATTAGTTTGCCTCTGTCAAACGCATCTGCCTGGTCCGTCATCTTGATATTAAAAACAACCAGTTGTCCGGCCTTCTAATATCGGTGGTGTCATATTAATACCAAATTGTAATATTTATGAACTTCTCATATCTTCATATACATACATCGAGTTGCATGGCCTCTGATGTCGACGAACGAAAAAATGTCGGATTATTGAGACTTTATTGTATACCTTGATGGATTTGGAAATCATCTATCGTCTATCAAATGTCAGCCCTATTGTAAAATGCACATGCACAATATCTGGAATAGGAGGGTGGAACAGGGGGTGCAGCCGCCCCCGGCAACACATAATATGGGGGGGCGGAAAGGAGCAAGTGATCTGAATTCTATAATTAAATTTTGGGATAAAACAGGAAAGTGTTATTTGAATTTAACATTAATTCAGTGTGTAATTTATAGCCATTTAAGGGATAAAATCATAACGTTTTCTTTACATTTGTTTGTATAATAAAAAAAATAAAGGGGATTTGCTTATTTCTAATAGGAAATTTATCTGTCTACATTTTTCTGTTACATTATTTTGTTATAAATCCAATAGTTCAATCAGAATTTGTATAAAAATATGGAATATGGAAGTTACAATTGACACTCGACTGTCTTAATTTTCACCATTTAATACAAATACTGACAAAACTATTTAATTTAAAACAAAATAATGTTATTCAAAAATATATAAAATTAAACGATCTATACAATAGTCAAAGTTAACCTATCAATATTTTTAATAAAATGTCTTCTTCATAATCAAAAGCGCATATTTGTGTTTAGTTTAACAGTAAATGGGTTTTTTTTTATGTATTAATATTATTATGATCTTATTTTAATTGTCTTATTTTAATATTCAATTACATAGGTTTTCTACAATACGCTTTTAATTAATAGCGTGCAATTGAGGTTTAATTTTATATTGTGAAATTTACACTGACCTAAACTAATATCAAATTATTGTATAACTTGCTGGTGACATTTACTGTGTCGTTTTTCTATTTTATGGAAATTGTGTATCGATAGGTTATTAACACAATAACTTATTCAAAAATTGACAGTTTAAAAGGAAAGAAAATTAGTGTTTCTTTATTGTAATGTATTATTGATTGTTTTGGTGCACACATATGGGTTTATAATATTATTAATATGCTTTATTAGTTATTTTTATAAATGAGCTTTTAATATAGATATGATTAATTAAGATCTTTAAGGGTAAAACTGGTAGATAAGCTAGATTTTGTTAATCACCCATTGAAGTGTTTTATTGTCTAATGTTCCAATTTAACATTATATAAATTGCATAGTTTAAATATCAAATAATAATAAAATATAGAAATATTAAACTAAGTTAATTCTTTAATAAGTACGCAATTTAAAGGACACTGACATTTCGCCAGAATATTATTGAAAGTTTACTATTGGACTGTTTAAATATAATTAAAATTACAATATGTCACATAGATTAAAAAAACACAAGGAGGCGAACTTCTAAAAGTGTATTCGAAAAATAAATTCAAATTATGCAAATCGATAATGTAAAATTAGCAATTCGACTGAAATTTCATGTAATCCACTTTATGTATAAATCAATTGCCAACAAATCTGTCATTACCAAACTAGTACAGTATGAGTGATGGAGCACTGCACGGGTTAACTATTTAATCACAAGGAGACGAATTTGACTAAAATTTTATAAAATGTAGTTATCGTATAAAGATAAAATTAGTTCTGGATGATTACAGATTATGTTAATAATATAAAATATGATTCAAGTGTCAGTAGGTTTTGTTTAGATTTGAACATGTTAGTCTTTAAAAAATAGCTTTATCTGTTAGAATAAAATCAATGAGTATTACATAAACAACTAAAATATTACGAAAATATGTTTGAATTAAGTAGGAATGGTGAATTTTGTTAGGCTCTTTTAGCTGCACTTGAAGGCAGACAAACCGCGTCTAGTAAAAATATTTACGATTGAGTCAAATATGAAAATAATAATTTATAGTGAAATCTTGAACAAACAATAATAAATCTAACATATTCAATTAAAATAAATTTATTTGAAGTGTTTGAACAGAACATCACTAATGGGTAACAATATTTACGGCTGAGTGCCCTCAACGGAAATGTATTCCCTCTGTTCGTGTATTACAATGAATACATTTAAAATGTGAGTTTGTATTGGTGCTCTTATAACAATACAAGCAATTATTATTATTGGGCAACTATTTCCAACTATCATCTCATAAACTTTTCTGACAAAAGATCCCACAGTGTCATCTTTAATGGATGTCGAACCAAGCCGTCGACTTAATATGCAAAGGAACCACAAACTTTCCGCAGCTTTACATCGTACATTGTTCCTTAATAATTGAAT
>JAGTTH010000106.1:0-103995 GCA_022606485.1 Agraylea sexmaculata | reverse complement strand
ACAACGTGTTAATTAGTTGTCTGTCGGTGATCTTAACTATTACTAGTCATACAAGTCACCGACTTAATAATCAGTATTTACCTAACAATACAGGAATCAGAGTAAATCTGGATCAATACGACCGATCAGGATTTTATTAATTTTATTCCCGATCTCCCAGTCGTAGTAACTGATCAAATGAATTTAAAAAAATGACTTATTATTATAATGGTTAATTGTTAGTGAATAGAGATGTGCCAAAATCAAACGAATACGGTCTATCCGTTTTCTGTCTTAATAACGTCGTTTTTTATATGAGTGCATTAATAAAAAAACGAATAGAATATTATAATATTCGTTTGATCTTAGCACAACGTTGGCTGTGAACGATAAAGTAAAAAATAATTTATCTAATAAATGAATGAATAAGGTTTTTTTGTTGTAAAAATATTTTAAATCAACCATGTCAAAATATAGGCAGTAATTATATTTACTTTAATATGCTTAGTAGACTTTTAACTAAAATTATGTATCATTGATGATATACAAATATTTGAAAATTTAAATGGTATGCCGTATTTAATATAATAGTGTGTTAATATAATTGAGTCGTGCTAGAGCTTATAGTATTGGTGTGTATACGAATAGACTACACACGCATACGCACCGCAAGCACACACTATTATTTTAAATACGGCGGATATTTCATTAGTATATTTAATATAGAAAATATTATTTTATTGTCACATTTAATATTTATTATGCATAATTAGTTCATACAATGTATTGATATCATGAAAACGTACATATTAATGATTACTCAAATTATTTTAATCCCCTATATTTAGGCTATTCGAATCAATATATTTATCAAGCTATATCATCATTCACATACTTTATACTTATATGAATATTTAATATGTGGTACAAAATATAGCCCACTTTCACTGTTGGTGGGTAGTCATTAATCCAAATGTTAAACCACGCAATTAGCAACCTACAAGTTTACCACAACATTTACCCAACTCTGTGTTATATAAAGTACCCACTGAATTTCAGGTTCAACAGTTAAAGTCAATGAAACCTATTTATCGGCACCAGCCACAAGTTTGCAACTATAATACGTTTTACGCCTTAAGTTTAAGCACAGCTTGGAACCATTTTATGCCATACATTCACCCAATAATACGAAATGCTTGAAAATTCTCCTTTTTTTATTCGACATAGAATTGTCACGTAATTTTGTTATTTGGTTTCCCCCTTTTCATTTTCTTATTTCATACCTGACGTATCAAAGAGCATGAAAGAATTCCAAGGATAATACTCCACTTAGATATCAGTGAATTTTCCTGTACTTATTTTCGAATATATTCTACCAATTAAAAAAATGGATTTAAGCTGAACTGTAATTATTGTCTTCTTTGCCTATATTAAGGCGTATCAGAAAATGTTTAAAACAAAATAATATAGCTATAGAAGTATTATTTTACTGTTGTATTCATCGAATCTAATTCAATTCCATTGTTTTAAAAATAACAGCTGCAGTTTAAATAAGCATTAATAGTCTTTGAGGCAATTGACACTATTGAATGTTATAGTGCACTTTATTTAATTCCTCAGTTTATTATCTAAATAATACTTGAAAGTAAATTTTATTTGAATCAAAGGCATTCGCGAAAGAATATTTTTCTATTAAAAAGTACATTAAATACTACATGTATGCAATCTTTGATTTAAAAAAGTTTCCATTTATTTGATATGCATTGTTTTTATAGAGTGACTTTTTAAACTATGTTGTACCAAATTTATAATATTTTTTTAAAAAATATTCAACTTATAACAAATATGCGTAGATTTATAAAAAATCATATACTTTTAAAAATGCTTTTTTCACCTTTGCTTTTTACAATCATTCTTCAACTCGAGGAATTTGAATTTGAAATCGAATTTGTTGTCTGAAATCTCCCTTTGATGTCGTGTTCAAATAAAATTTACGACTTTCTCAAATATCGTTTTGCGCAAACTTTCAGTGTTTATCTTCTGTGTCTTTAAAGGACTTCTATTGGTTATTCATCGATTCTTGTATTTAATATTTGTTTATTGATTTTGCATAAATGGTACTCTTAAACTGTATGAACGTAGCCTCTAAATTAATTTACATCTGAAAGACAAGGTCGCGTGCTTTGAAATAATTCAAGGGGCTTTAAGGATGTCCATAAACAAGTTTTAAGCAAGTTAGTTCTTAAGGTATAATGACTTCTGTTTTGTATGTAAGTGTCAAAGTATTCATATAAACGAGACAGTTATTACAATACTAATGTTATACGATTCGCTGGATGTTCATCATTTAATGCTAAAAGTTAAATTGTTGTTTTGAAAATAAATAATAATTTGTGTTTTCTTTTTTTTTTCAGGTATACATTTTCACTTTAATCTGACGCATAAATAGTAAGTGGATGGTTTTTTATATATATCTTCGTCGTATGTCAAAACAATCGTATCTCAAAGCAATTTTTCCCATACAATCCATACAAACTGCCATTAATCCGTTCCAGCCCTTCAAAAAGTCCTAGCAAAAAAATGGTTTTCCTAACGTACCACGTGTTTTTGAATAAAAAAAATGTTTATGTACATTTTGTAAAATCGGCAATGGATAATTTGAGTTTAAAATAAATAAACTAGTAATAACGCACATAATAAATATTCATTGATTATTAATTTATTTTTACATATATTTATGTACACAATTCTGGCGCGAAATTCTAGTACCTAGTGACCTTCCATAAAAATTAGCGATCATGTATAAAATTATCGCGCATAAAAATTCTTATATCAAATTTTCATCGTATGTCGAGGTAGAAATTCTTGTATATTATTCGTTGTATATCAAAACATTCGTGTGTCAGGGCATTTGTAAGTCGAGGTACCACTGTATGCGAAAATAGATCTTAATGTATAATATTTGATACGGGTTCATTGAAAGTACTTTCGCTTTATGTATCCAAAATGTATGAAACTAAAAAAATATGTTAATTTCGAAATAGTAAAATGGACCTGCTGCTTGTATTAAACTTGTCAAACTGTTTGTATTGAAAACTTCATTTAGAAGTTGTAGAAACCTTCATAATATTTTCGTCAAGGACTTGTGTTTGCGACTTCGTGTTGAAAAATAAGCAACGTGGACGAGAAATAAATAAATATAATGTAGCAGTGAAATTTCCTTCATTTCTGTCGCTTTTGCTTTTGTGTTAGAATTATTTTTGCTTTCGTATTCGTCACATTTGTTATGCAAAACAGGTTTATATCAGTCGACACTCAACCATACTTAAGTCAACAGCTATATTCTTGATTGAAGGCAGTCTATTATTTTTATACATTTATATAAAAATATATATAGATAACATTTTATAGAGATTATCTTTACTGTAATGTAATTTTTTTTAAACTAGAATGAAAAGCGTGTTTTGTGTTATTGTAAAAGCGAAACGATATCAGCTTAGAGTAGAGAGTCTGTAAGGCTGTCAAAAGTTTCCCCGTTGGAATTCATTCAAACACACGTTCAGCTTCAGCTCTCATCATTGTCGTGAACTAAATATTATCACACAGTGTTTAAATATATGATAATAAACGGTTTAAATATTTGCTCTTATGATAAAGCGACATTGCACGACTTTGTTATTTGACGTGTTCCGTCCAACCAGTGACTCATGACCTCCATCGGATTTACGTCATATGATATTATTAAGATGGTTTATTAACACAACAACGTATATACAAATTTACAGTTTACAAGGAGAGAAGAATTTCACATTATTAATTCATTATTCATATGCAGAGATGTGCCAAGTTCTAACTAATGAATAGTATAGTATTGACTCATATGAAGAATGTGGGGTTTAATAATACAATATTCGTTTGACTAAAGCTTATATCTTTGTTTATATGCCATATTGGCTTTTATTATACTTTGTAGACATATACACATAGATGAATAAATTATTATATAAGTCTATTTTGTCAAATTACATATATAAAATAGAGTAACGTTTATTTATTGCGTTCAAATGGAAATACCAAGTATGCTATTTATTAGTAACAATTTAACCATTTTTTTTTGAACTTTAGAATATTTCCAACAATTTTGTATTAAAAATTTCTACTAGATGGGATAAAAATAAAATATTTTGATGTCTGCAAAGAAAGCCGATGATATAATACATCAGTTTTTGTGTTAATCACACATAATTATTTAACATAACAATAAATTATCAAATAAAATTTAATATTATTCTCGGAGAACTAATAGTTTTATGTACTTATTCATTTATTAGTGCATTTCTTAACAGTTTAAGCACCGTTTTTATTAGTAGATAATAGAGCACATTTTTGTTACTGTGCTGGGAATGCACAGTGTTCATTATCATTATGATTTGATATATTTTTTAATTATTTATTAAAAGTTTTCGCGCATTTCTTTGTGTGAATTTGCTTTTGTGCTTTGAGTTCCGTTTGTTTTCGGATTCTGAATGCATTTCTACTTTTCACAAAATGTTTTTCTTACAGCTGTATTCTCCTCTTTCGTAGTTTATTCATTGCTATGTGATGTCCATATTAAAGACGAATGTTTTATAATATTTCAACATGAACGAATTCATCTTGTCTATTTTTCCACCAAGTAGTTTGTCGTAATTAAGTTTGTGTCTGTCAGTTGTGGCAAAACACTTTAGATACTTTGCATTTATCGACGCTTTCCAACTCAACTAGGGTATGTAGTTTTTCTTTTAAATAGACCGACAAACTTGAAGTCTCTGAAACTAAGTTGTTTATTTATTTGATATGAATGAACTACAAGAAATTAAAAAAAATCATAAAAATATTTTATAGTAGTAAATAAAATATAGGGTCATAAAAATAAATTCGATAACGCAAGATCTCTTACTCTTATATACTGGATTTTTAACTTTTTTATTTTTTATAGAATTGCTTAATCCCGTCACCTGTAGCTGTTTCATGCAAACTGATCGTTGAATAAAATCTGATTAAATAACAACATATCATAAAAATATCTTCAGTATAGTTTAGTATTGAGTATGAAACAAAATATTTATGTTTAACAATTTTTTGAGATCAATCAAACATTTTCTATTTAATTTGTATGAAAACTCCAGTATTGTAAAATGCAAAGATTGTTATAAGGATATGTTTCTTTTTTGTTTTTTTTTTAATTAATAAGAATAACCATAAATTAAATAATACTATTAAACTTTGAGAGCCCAGACATCCAAAAATAACTGTGAGAAATGCCGCTTTTAATTTTAATGCGTGTAATATTTTGGGAGCAGATTGCTAATTCATATGTTTATTTTTTACCCACACTGCAATGAATGGTTTTAATTGAAAAAATATATATTATATTTATGTTTTCCCCCCCACAATTGCGTATTTACTTTATTTCAAGGTCTTGTTTCTCGATCACAATAATTACATTTGAAGATCTAGTGTAAAAGTAATTTTATAATAATGTTTAATTGTAATCGTTTATACGATTAACTGTGTTTTCATCTGGATAGAAATTAGTTAAGTAGAGCGTTTCACTCGCGTAAAATGCGGACATCACGTAAATGTAATTAACAACGCAATTCCCATTTCATTTGATCTTCAGCGATATCGATATTAGAATAAAACAACTATTATTATTATCATGATAAGCATGATCTTATAAAGCCTTGATCTTGCTACGAATGGCTTGTCTTAAATGTGTGAATTTAAAAATTATTAAAACTTGGGGCATAACTCGTCTGCATATATTTTTGGTATTGTCCGTATTAACACACTTTGCGGTTTATGCTCTCCATACAAAGGCTTTCCATGTTCTCATATCGTAATTCAAAATGATATATTCGAGGCATAGTTTTAGGCCTTGTTTTCACACAAAACCCGCTCCCGAGGGTTCAACATTCTGATATCTAAACTACGATTCACGATGTTAAATTTTCATTCAAAAACCATCCATCAATATTTGTAAAATCATTCTTCTAATAAGCTACGTTCAATTCAAACATGAATAAAAAAAATATATATATTTTTAAATATTAATTATTACGTGCCATTATCAATATGTATTATTAAAATTATACTCTTAGGGATTTTCAAAACAAAAAAAAACTATATCGCATATATGCATGAATATTTTTAAAAACGTTTAATAATCTCTATATGTACATATGTAGATATTAAATGTTTGGGATAGTGAAACACTTTTAGGTTGTTCCTCCACAATTTTATTTACTGGAGTTATTTACAGTTGTGGATTAAGCCGTCGATATAAAATAATTCTTTTTTAGCGTTGGATTTATATAATTAACTTTTATTTATTTTATTTAATGCCCGAAAGGACTTTTACAAAAAGTATAGTGAATAGAGGAAATTTTCAAAACATAGTATATTTATTATGAATAACAACAAATATATAGTATATTGAATATTTTTATTATCAGAGTTATCGACCAATTTATGAGTTTTCCCACCCGGATATTTTTTTAAATTTGGATATAAAAATAAATCAATGCTTCTAATTGATATAATTTTATTGATCAATTTTAATAATGAGACAGTGGAGTCTTCAATTAGTTAATGTAGTACTGTTAAATTTAATTAATAATGTATAGACGTTGAATTTGTGAGAGAAATGTTGGAAATAACTTCGTAGCTTGCAAAATCACACGTAGCTAAGGTGGATGGATAATATACACATAAGTCTAAACTGGGGTTGTCTCTTGGGTTATATGACTTGGACGTGTTTGGCATTCTTTGTTATATTATCTTTCGTAAATGTACCAATGATTTCCTAAAAGTATGTTCATATGGCTTTAATAAAAATGTACAACTACAAAAATTTCACCAGAATATTATTTATACATACATATGTCAATTGATATATTGTCCAGTCTAATGGTACTAAAAATATAAAAAAAGTTTTGGCACAATTCTTTCCCCCTAAAGTTATTGTTTTACAACTAAAAGAAAGGCAATTTTTTTTATAACTTCCGTAAAAAGTTCGACGTGGAAAAGCAATTCGTATTCAACACAGATGTTCGCTATTCTTTTGGGTATGTGTCTGGATATGGATTAAATATTTTTCAATGATAATAAATTTAAATATTTTCCCCAAACTACCATCCCTGGAGATGCACATACATACATATCACGGAGGATTCCAAAGTTAGGCGTTAATTTGGCTAATTGCACCGCAAAATCATAGTTAAAGTTTCCATATTTGATGTTTTAAAGCTATAACATTCTGTGATTCTGTGGATTTGTGATAATCAAACCTCGGCCAAGAGGGTGAAAGAACCGATTTTAAATTGCTCAAAATTGTATAGCAATGCGCGGCTTACCTTTTTATTATGTGGTATTATTTTATAAAAAATTTCGGATATGAATAGAACAATCTTAAAACATTTATACATATTAAACAAGCTAAGAAAAACCTTTATTTATAATTATTACACACCAACCTATTACATTTTTGTTTAGTCGGAGAAGAGTAAACCTCGGCTAAGAGGGTAAAAAACAGATTTTCAATTGCTCACAATTATAGAGCACTGCGCGGTTTACATTTTATTTATTATTCTATTTTTGGATATTACCAGAACAATCATAAAACATATTTCTAAAATTACGGAATTAAGGAAATTTTTACACAGCTCACTTCGACTAGGTTTAGTAATAGTTAATAATTATTCAGTAAAATGTATTATTTTATTTGAACTTTCGGATATTAACAGAACAATCTTATAAAACAATAATATGAATAAAATTAAATTGCATTCAAATTTATAGTCTGTCCCATGAATAGAAAATTTGATGATAAGTATGATTACTGTAGATATCTGTATATCATATAATGTTTTGTGTAAATATCAGAAAGTTGAAATAAAATAATACAATAATTATAAAGGTAATCATTGCAGAGCTCGAATACGTCAAATTATTTCATTACACCCCTTTGGACAAGGTCTGGTAATTATCAATTCTCTTATGATTTAAATTCCCTATGTATTGGATATTTACTTATTATTTATATTAATAAAATATTGTCAATGCAAATTAAATTTCCCTTCCACTTATGAAATCCGTCAGTGTACTTTTATAATACATTTTTGCATTTACTCTTTGAGCTTTCCGCTTTTATTACTCCTTCACATCTCGCCATACTAATTCGCTTTGATAAAATCCTATATTTTTGCCTTTGTAATACAAAACCAATGAAAGGTAGAAATATATGTATGTATATTTTTATAAACATTATGGTTTATTATAAACCAAATGTTTGATATAGATATCTCTCTAATTGGTGGGGCGTGAAGCTTAAACGCTCGAAATATTTTTACATAGTTGTTATTAACTCGTTTATTTGATTAAGAATTCGCGATAGAATTTAATCCATGCTTCGAAACGCTTTGAACTTTTATTTTATGGAAAAAATGCGTTTGTATAACGGAACACGATTTTCAATCAACGACCTATTGTAAACTCAATTTGTTTCGAAGCGCACAATATTTTAACTATAATTAAAAACCAAGCACTGCAAATATATTAAAAGCTTCTTTATTTAAATTTATTGTATTTCATGTACATACCAATTTTCTTATCTATAAGCTCATGTTTTAACATAAAATATATTAATAATATTTTTATAGACAGGTTTTTGTATTCGGTCGTATTGTTAGTGTGCATATTAAATATATTATTCGCTCAATTCTTGGATTATTTTAGCGATTATTAGTATATTTAATGAAATTTAATAACTCAGGTATATTTGATTTGAGTTTACCTCACGTTTCCGTGTTGGGCTTTTTGCTGGTTCTGTGATATCATCTGTATTTACCTAGATTAATTGCGGTCTGACTGCTAACAGCATTTGATATTACGAACTCTAGGACAACTTATATAATATATTTAAGGTAACAAATAAATATTTAAGTTAAGTCCATTATTAATGGTAAATATTTACAGATGTTAAATTTTTGTTTGCAAATCTAGTTGAATGAAAAATATATATTTAAAAAAATATATCTAAAATAAGGACATGCACACGGTAATAGGAGCGTGACATAACTGCTACGAGAGTGCTACGCCGTAGAGCCGAGGTGTAAATGGTACTACGAGCCTCTACGAAGTATGTGGTTACGTTCATTCACCAAGCAAGAAGCATTGTCTAGTAACCGGAACTATTGTTTCTAAACCAAGCCAACTTCTGGTTACTAACGCAAACCGCCCTTTTGTAAATTATTGTTCTCTTATCTTCGTACAGACTCCATTTGTCTACGATGCTTACAAATTGTTCTCATTTGACGACTTTATTACTACAAGAATATTTTCATATATAGTAATCAATGAAAATTTTTTTCTTACATGATATATGCTTCAAATTATGGTCGCATTAAATAATATTGTTATGACACAAATCGGAAAGATAATTAAAATCCATACTTTTTAATTAATAACTTGTAAAATGAGGTGATATAAACAGGCTGAACTTAAATTAAATGAGAATATTTTAGGTGGTGGTAGAGTATCGCAAATATAAGCGAAAAAATATAATATACACAATACAAACGCGACATTCACTACTGCGTACTGCACAGAAACAGTCGATTCCAAGATGGCGGCCCCAAATTCGTTTCCAAAGCACCATTATTATTTTATTTATAATATTTTTTTTGACTTAAGAATAAGGGGAACCCTACCACCCCTTAAAATATTCGGAGTTAGTTCAAGTTAACCGTATATTAACTATTATTATTTCGTAATTTAAATCAGAAGCCCGATAAAAACATTTAATTCACTCAATTTAAGTGTATTGAAGTGAAAAAATAAAATATATCATAAAATATAGTACCTATTTCTTCTGGATTCAATTTATTAGACTTCAGTTCACAATTATTTAGTGTTGTATGCATCAATGAATTTTTATTTATTTGTATATGCATCCATATTGTTATATGTATACCAGCGTACAAATACTTTAGTCATGGGTTCGAATCCCGCTCAAATCAAGAATTTTTAAATTGATTGATCGGTTATTACGACTGGGAGATCGGGAATAATATTAATAAAATAGCGATCGATCGTCTTGACCAAGGTTTAATCTGATTTCCTGTATTGTAAGGTAAATACTGATTATTAAGTCGGTGACCTGTGTAACTAGTAATAGTTAAGATCACCGACAGACAATTAATTAACACGTTGTTGTGTCTAAAAACCAACATTTCTTTATTGGAGGCGTATGTAAATAAATTATAATGTCACTGAAATGATCTCGTTGAAATAAATTATTCAAATGGATATCGTTATTTCGGAATTGAGTTTACAGGCTGAAAGCATTTCACAGCATGCATTCATTGAATATTGAAAGAAATTTAGTAGGGCTTAGAATTACGACAGAGAAGATCACCTACAGACAATTAACACGTTGTTGTGTCTAAAAAAAACCCTCTCAAAAAAGCTCCTATTAAATAAATATTATAAATAATATTTTCCATTGGGGTTATGATGTGACGCTAACTCCTCTCGTTACCTGTGCTGTGATGTTGTAAGGTGAATGATTTGAATATGCATCGTCGTGTGCCATGGAAGTGTATTGTGAATCCTGTTCAGGATATTATCCTGTTTTGGGTAGAAAGTAGGAGAGATGTGGCGCAATGCAGAAGTTCAACAGGCCCCGCCCCCTTTTCCTGAATCCTTCTGAATTTAATTCGTCGAAGGATTTTCACATCAACACTTCATCAACCCAACCCGAATCCTACATAGAAATTATATATTACGTACAAACCCCTACGTCACGTAATCAACGGTCTTATTTTTTCAATTTATTAACCAAACGTATGAATGTTCCCGAACAGAGTCACAGGAAGGAAATTCGATACGGACGGTTGACAAAGTTGTAATGTTGTCATTAACAAGTTCGCAACTTTGGCAACCTTCAGATAAATATATTACCGAAAAGTATCATCATCATCAAAAATATAAAAAAATAAATGATAGTACATGTCAGACATGTTCTCATACAATTCTCACATGAAGTTTTATCAAGAAAATAAGAAGCCTTCTTATATTAATTACATCCAGAACAAATTGTATGTGTATGGTCTTTTTTTAAGAACAATATAGTTTTGGTAAAGCTACACAATCGTTATATTGTCTTGTTACATGAACTCATGAATCATTTGATAGATTGAATTGGATTTAAATATTAATTGTACGCATGGGTTAGATAAAAAAAATATAGTTATTTTTCTGATAATTTTATAGTTATTTTTTTATAACATCAAGGCGCGTGGCTACAAATACTCTAGGTATGTGTTCAAATTCTGAAATAAAATAACATACCTCGTAATTAGGGTAAAGAATTTTAATATTTTCGCGATAAGCTTTTAATTATGAAAAGAATCCACCCCGTATTTAATTTATGACTACAATTATTATGGTCATGGGTTCAAAGCCCAGTCATAAAAAAATGAATCGGTTATTACGACTGGGAGATCAGGAATAATATGAATAAAATCCCAATCGATCGTTTTCATCCAGATTTACTCTGGTTTCCTGGGTTGTAAGGTAAATACTGAGGTGATTATTAAGTTGGTAAGTAACCTGTGTAACTATTAATAGTTAAAATCACCGACAGACAATAAATTAACACGTTGTGTCGAAAAAAACGTCTTAATTTAAAATTCACAAGTTGTCCCTATTTTCACAGAACATAAAAGAATGCTCTTTTTATTCTTTATATACACACTTTTGACTTTTTGTTTTTGAAATTTAATTTTAATTTCATCAAAAGCTTCGTTTTCTCTAGCCAGTTTGTATTTAATTATAGTGTATGCAATTAATGCGGTGGTCATGTTCTTAATTGTCATTAATTAGTGTTGCGTGTATTTATAAAACACTTTTACCGGCCCGTAATATCTACAATTTGATATATTTAATATGATACAATTTTCATATCAACTAATTGACATTTTCCTTGACGGAGGTTTAATTTACCAAGAGTATCCAATTTAGCGGGTTATTTCCATGTCGTTGGAATATTCCACAAAGGCAAATCTCAAACTTGACATCATTAAACATGTTATCGGATAAGTAATAATGTGCTCATTCACCTGATATGGGTTGAAAGCTGATATAAATCATAAATAATAAAATAATTAAATTCGCGTCTTTTAGCTTATCCATTTTTATCTTCTTTTTTTTTGAAACTACTTTAGTTCAATGTAAGATGTTGAAGGTTTTCAGGCTTAAATGTTTAGCCAGGCCTACGGCGGTGTAGGCGTAACCATTGTCGCCCTGTTTAAAGATTTACGTCCAGGGTATCGTATCTCTCCCTTTACGATTTGCCCTGCTTCCTACTAATATATATATATATTTTTTCCTTACAAAATTTGAATACGAGTATTTATTCGACCCTAAGTATTCGTAAATAGAACTCCCTGTTCAGCGCCTAAGAGGCTTAACATTAACACGCCTTCTGTAGAAGTTTTACTCTCTAAATATTTATCCTGCTACGTTCCACGGCTGGAAAACTGAACGAAATATTTAATACGACTCGTATTTCTTGCCGATGGCGTATACTTAAATGAACACGTCTCACTTGCCATGTATAATATCTGTCTTGTAAATTTAAATATTTATATGTGAGATTATATTCAATCGATTTAATGTATAATGTGTGGTGAGCGGAAACTTAGATTTTTCAATGAAAGGATACTCTCAGTACGTCTCGATCCACCTAATTTTCTGCTCTAACGATTCTATCTTCCGCTGCATTTCTAGAAGTGTATCTACTTTTTAAATTACAGACTTCCAAACAATACAAACCAAGGTAATAGGGATAAGACCCGTGACTACAAATATTACAAGTACTGTGGTCATGGGTTTAAATCTCACTCAAGTCAAGAATTTTTAAATTTATTTGATCGGTCATTACGACTGGAAGATCGGGAATAATATTAATAATATCACGAACGATCGTCTTGATCCAAGTCATGTATTGTAAGGTAAATACTGATTATTAAGTCTGTAACCCGTGTAACCATTAAAAGTATATAATTAATATAATATTTACACACAATGTTTTGATACATTATGATTAGATATTACAATATTAAGTTTATAGACTTAGCCTTTTACTTATTTTAATACGGAGTACAATCAATTGGTAATTAAAACAATCAATCATAATAAGTCATAACATAATTTATGGGAAAAAAATATGTTATGACTTATAGGGGACAAATACTGTGGTCACGGGTTCAATTCCCGCTTAAATCAAACAATTCAAATTGATTTGATCGGTTATTACAACTGGGAGATTGGGAATAATATTAATAAAATACTGATCGATCGCCTTGATCCAGGTTTACTCTGATTTCGTGTATTGTACGGTAAATACTGATTATTTAGTCGGTGACCTGTGTAACTAGTAATAGTCAAGATCACCGAAAGACAATTAACACGATGCTGTGTCTAAAAAAGCTCATCGGGGCGTAAATAAATATATATTATTGCTTAAAACATTACTCGCGAATAAACAATTGGTTGCCAATACTTCAAAGTATCATTAATCAGATCACTGATTTAAAACTGAAAATTATGGACTCATATAACCCAAGAACCATCAAGAGTATTTATTTTTTAATTTAATTTAAAGGTTTAGCTAATAATCACCAGGTGTATTATAATGAACAAGACACCTAAGAAGATGTAAGTTTCAGTCTGGTGATTTCAAAACGGATATACAACAACACAGATGTTAATGCCTAGGGCTAGCATTAGAAATTACTTTGAATAGTTTCTCTATTGTATAATCATAAATAACAATCTTAAGTTTATTGTTTCAGGTAATTATTTGACACCGTAAAAGGTAATTTAGCCTAATTTTAAATGAATCGACTGTGTGAAAATGGATCATTCAAAATACATTTATTTTATATACACTGAAATAAGTAAATAGTTTGTTATTCAATATTTGTCGTGATTTAATAAACAGGGTGGAATTGAATTAACTGAGAATATTTTAAGGGGTGGTATGGTATCGCCATAATAAGCGATTTTTTTATTTTTTATAAATAAAAAAATGATTAAAAATATTAATAACAGACACAATACACACGTGAGCACTTCACAGAAACAGCTGATTCCAAAATGATGGCCCAAAATCGATTCCAAAAGCATTGTTAATATTTTTAATTTATAATAAAAAAATAATGAATATATTTTTACACTTATTCTTGCTTAATTTAAGTCCATCCTGTATAATAACAAAAAATAGTTGCTACATGGAAATTACACGAGTTTGCACTTCATGACTATTTATTTTACTAATTTTTAATTATTTATAAAATATCGCACTCTTGGTTAGAGAAATATTTTAAAATAACACATGATATTGTATTAATTTAATTATAAATCTTTAGTACACAATTAATACGAAAAAATAAATTAAAATCATTTCGCAGTACCCACAATTTTTGTCAATCTAACATTATATCATTTCTATACATCTTAGGTTTATTTTTCATGCTTGTTTTATTTCTATTGGATTATTTAGATTGAAAAATATACACACGATATACGCTGGATATTTGAACAGTTTATACAAATTGGTCAATCCTCTCTAATCCGACATAATTGGTTTTGTCGGTCGAATAGATCTAGTAACCAACTAGACAACAGACTTGTCACATATCATTTAACTGTCACTACATTTCGAGGTTACGACTATACGAAACCGCAATTTGGCCATTGGGATCGATTTAACTTAAATTGAAATCGAGTAAAATTTTAACATATTTATATGAACTAACGAATGTACCGTGTGTACTGACCTAGTACCATAAATTAAAACATTGACCGACAAACCTGCGGATATTATCTCAGTTAAATTTACCATCGACTTGTACTTTTCATGAAAATAAAATGAACTACGTGTGTGGAAATTGCGGCAATAATTTATATATACTGTCTGACAGCGTAGGATTTTAAGAAATATATATTGTATCATAAAAACACGTCAAATGGTGAATTTTATGTGCTACACGTGAAAGTGAGACATTCCATTAATGCTAAATATGTTTTGGTTATTTTTATTTCATTTTGAGTGCATCACGTATGCAGACTTGTTCACGGACCTTTTGCAAGTTTGTTTCGTACATTTCCATTTACCGATTAGCTTTTCAATGTAAGTCTTGCTTGATGAGGAAAATTCTCGACATTATTGCAATTTAGACTGTGGCGTTTTTTCGTGCATTAAACTTTATGGCTCCTTCGAGTTTTTTTTATATTTCTACTTACATACTCCCGAGTGTATTTTTACTCCTAGAATTGCTCCACATAAAACAGACAGGAGATGATAAAAATTTATGATCGTGAACATTCAAACACTCATATATTCTAATTTAGAATCGAAAATAATTATGTTGTATATTGAGGTATTAAATATATTAATATTTTAGTAACACCCATTAGATTGAGACGATAGTAATTTTTATCAGATGATTAGGTTCAAAGTTTGACAAGCTGGGATCTTATCTTGGCCGCAAATATTATGTATTATTAATATAAAAAATTTGAATTTATATTATTATACTAATACATAATATTTATAGGTATTTATGCTCCGGGGAGCTTTTGCTTAGATGTTGTCATTCGGATTAATCTATTTAAACCTGTTGGCGATATGTTTGACTATAACAGTTAAATAAGGTTACCGAAGGTAATAGCCCTGTCAGATTTAATAATCTCCTTAAAAACCAGGATAAACTTTTATCGAGATGATCGATCGTAATTTTATTAATGTAATTCCCAATATACCATTCACAATAACCGATGGTTTTTTAATTCGAACCCGTAACCGCAGTGTTTTTAACCACGTGAATCCTGAACCACAATCTTATTAGATCGAGGATTTTAACACTTGATGCTTAATCATATTAAAATTTTATTTTAAATTTTTATTTAAAGCTCAGAAGCTCCCAAATGAGTGTGTCAATAGTTATTTCATAAAATCAAAATGAAGGACACTTATTAATGTATTTACAATATTTTAACATATTTGAAAAAAAAAAATTAAACTGGATTTTTGAGGTTTTAGTTCAATGTTTGTTGATAGAGATATCACAAAACGTATCATGACAAATTGTTACTTTCTGAATCGAAATACTACAGAAATGCAAACTCATTATTTATTTATTTGCATATAAACGCTCATTCAAGATTTTTTTACCGATAATAATAATAAAAATGGTTTAAAAAAATTAAAAGTACACAATATATAAAAATAAATAATAGTGTCATAAAAAATCTCCACAAACTGATACATATACAGATTGGAATTGAATTAACTGAGAATATTTCAGAGGAGGTGTGTATTATAGAGTATCGAAAGAATAATTTAAAACATATTTTTTATTGATAATTAAAAAGTAATAGTGCTTTTGGAATCGACTTTGGGGCCACCGTTTGGAATCAGCTGTTTCTATGAAGTACGAGTACTTAATAGTGATTGTCGCATGTGTGTGTTAAATATGTAATAAATATTTTTAATTTAATTTATTTATTTATGTCCATATAAATGCCCAGAAGAGCTTCTTTTTAGAGGCAAAAACAATTGTAATAAAAAAGGTAAACCAATAATAAAACGTACATATATAAAAATAAATAATAGTAAAATTTAAAAAAAATGTATCTATAAAGTGTATAAAGAATAAAATAAAGTAAGATCTGGAAAGCAATCATTTATATGTTACTATATGTGTCGTTAGAAATCAAAAACGCTTATCTGACATTTTTGAAAAAAAAATGATATACGTTTTACAGAGAATTTTACATATAAATCACCTAGCTACATTTCTCAAAAAAGCTGTGCATATCAAAATCGCTTAAATGCATAATAAACATGTACTTTTTTCAAATTTGTGCTATGTTTTCATTTTTTTTACATGTCCATGTTTTCTATCCCATATATTTTTGAAATATGTTGTCCTGAAACAGTGTGAAATGAAAAGCTTGAATATCTCGAAATGAGCAAGGTGCCAGAAAAGAGTTTTTGATTTTCAACGACACATATAAAGTCGCTCCTAGGTGGCAGAATTCGTGGAAAAGAGTTCACCCAGGTGCGGAAATTCTTTGCCAAGTCGCTGCAGCCTATTCAGAGGAGAATAAAAAAGATAGTAGAATGGAAAATTTTGGCGGGAGTTTAGTTAATAATAAATAAATAATTTAAAACAATTCCCGCATTGTTATTGTTCTAGTCTGCTATGATGGATTAAATAAAACCGTTGTTGAAGATTGTTTATATTTTCCACGGATGGCGAATAACCGAGTCAAAAGTAATTAGTTGAAGACGAGCGACTTCGCGTGTTCGTCCCGTATATACCGTCCAACCGTTAACTCAATTGAATCTATTTAATCATAATAACCGAGTGTGTTTTTATAGAAAGCGTGCGTTTCTAAAAACCTACACGAATACCACGACACTGATAATATCACCTGATATCGCAATATCCTGGATTCTTGACCCAGCGATATGATCTATCTGAAACTGAAGGCTATTCAGGCAGTACTTTAATAATACGGTGCGGTAATTCTAAGAGGCGTGCGAATGTGTCCTAATTGAAAACCAATACCCCAAATCGGCGATTTAAACCACCTTCAACGACGTGATTGAATAAAGTGAATGATTCGAAAATTCTTTCAGAGACAACTCGATAATCTTTGAAATGTTTCGTAGCACTGCTACGATTTATCGATCTGATCTGTTTACTGACTGTCTACAATTGTTTGTTTTGTCGCTTGCTAATATATGGCTTGTCGTGTTATTCAAATATAAACAAAGAGCAATTTTATAGTGCCATTAAATACATTTTAAATTAATTTTTAAATTTTATCCAGAACAACTATTATTAATTGATTATTCTGTTTCCGTCTTGATGGAATTCTACTATCAATTATATGTAAGCTCCACAAATTTTTATATATGAGTTCTTTCGACTGCTTTGTCATTAGAAAAGCTCGGCTAAGAGGTTGAAAAAACAGATTTTTAATTGCAAAAAATTGTATTATTTTATTTGAATTTTCTGATTTTAACAGAATAACGTTATAACATCTTAATATTAATACAATTAAATTAGTATTTTTGAAATTTGTTTTATAGTTTGTCCTATGAGTATAAAAATTGATGTATGATAACTGTAGAAAATAATACAAATATCTAACAACAAAGGAAATATTGCAGAGCTAGAATAAGTCAAACTACTTCATTACACCCACTTGGACTAGGTCTAGTCATAAGTTTAGCTAGATTTTATTTCATTTAATGTAAAAAGCGGTGTCCATTCAGACAAAAATTTATAATAAACATTATTATATACCTTTCTTCTAAATAAAAATAAATAAATGGAAAGTGTAGTTAATCATATTTGTATTCGTATACTATCGAGGAGCCATATTGTTTTATAATTTGGCTAAATGTTCAAGTATTTTTTATTACAAAAAACCTCACGATGACGTATAATAATAAAAAATAACGATTGTGAATAAAATATTATTGTGTAAATGCTGTTAATTATAGTGCAGATTCAGTTAATTGTATTATTTATATTTTTCTTTACCATACATATTCTGCTCTTAACTAATCAATACACACCCTCTCCGATGAATTATCCGATACTTACTATTTATAAGGCAAACCAATATTAGAAGTGAGATCTACTGATCATGGCTTTCAGTATTAACGTTGGTTATATATACTAATATAAAAAGGATGTTTCGATTATCCTTTAAGCTCAGGTCGACACAATCTACATAAAGGTAACCCTCACTCGCCTTTGTCCTTTTCTACGTAAGCCGTGGTAATTATATAAAACAAGTGTACAACATAATAATAAAATTATACTAGCCTGGTATATACGGTAGTTAAATTACATAGGCCGGTATATGAACGTGAGTCAATTAGTTTGCCATATTTGACTTCAACTCAATTTCATACAATATCTGTTAAAACATTATAAAAAAAAATATACCTACACGTCTCTTGAGTATTTTTTCTCATTGGGTATTTATTTTCATTCCAAGTATTTTGAATAATCATATTATTTTAAGACGTCTTCCAATTATAGTCTCAGGAGATGAATAATTTAGTTTGATCGAAATTTACTCAAAATAATTAAATTATTCAAAATAGTAGAATTATAAAAAAAAATCTTTTCTCAAGTATGAATAAAAAACTAAATAAATATGGCTACCACAGTTTTTTTAATGCATTTATAATTGAAAATAATTATTTCGTAATATTTTAGTATTACCCTACCTTCGCTTAAAATATTCTCAATGAATAAATTACCATGCGGTATATTTAAATATATTATTTTTCTCATATTATATGTAGGGAAATTAGGTTAGGCATGCATTTGACCAACTGCCTTGAATCCAGAGGTTCGATCAATACTTGGCTTATCTGGAGTTGATATATTGTTAATAAGAATAATCAGTCGGAGAATTCCTCTATTAATATTTGTCGCTGTTTATCAAACTGAATATTTTTAAAATACTTTATTCATATCACACGCGACGATATTGTATTTGAAGCAATGTGTGTACTTGACTTGAAAAATGTGGTATTCAATCATTCAGGTGTGACATCCACTTTACTCGACACAACCAATTAATGACTAACGGATTCCTAAAAACACCATTTAAAAAGTTATTCCGGATTCTTTGTGTCATTTTTTAAATACACACAAAAATCTTCTACCAGGAAGATATTATAGGTTTATGAAATGGCCTAGCGAGGGCCGATAAAATTTAGATTTTTTTCATCGGAAACTTGGCTGCAAACGAATAGCTTTGGGTCACATACGGATAGAGTTCTTTCAATAAATGTCAGTCGGGTACATTTTATGGATTAAAGTTTTACTTTGAATAAATGGGTCGCAGCAAAAGAGAACCACTTACATCCTGAACGGAATCCAAACGACCCCTTTTAGATGAATGAATATTAACACTTAAACATGAAACAACAAATTCTCTCGACCTTTGAAATTATGAATGAATATTCATTTGTACACTCAAATACTGAAGACGGAAATAACTGGTTTTTTCTTGTACGAAATTACAATTTATCTCCAATATTTTTCATGTTGTTCAAAAATACATAAACTAGTTTGCTGAAAATAGTAAAGTATTTTTTTATCCTTGATTCTTAACAATGAATTTCACTTCTTAAGTCAGCTGTTAATAATATTTATTTATATTATTGGGATACCTTAGATGCTTTGTAAATATGTTTATTGATTAATTCTGTTCTGTATATAAACTGATCGCTGAATATGGATTTGACTAGAAGCTTAAAATTGAAAACAAAGTGTAGTAAAAAATAGTCGCAACTAAAAATAATTTATACAGTAAACTATTTTAAAAGACGGTTGCAAAAATACCACAAATAAAATATTTCTTTCGGATTATAATTTGAAGCCGCTTTATTCCCTTATCGATTCGAAATAAAAATACCATAGCTTGTAATTAGGGTAAAGAATTGTTTCACCCCGTATTTAATTTATAACCATTTAAAGTGATCGGGCGTTTGGTTACAATTATTGTGGTCACGGATTCAAATCCAGCTCAAGTAAAAAAAATAATCGGTTATTATGACTGGGAGATCATGAATAATATGAATAAAATCCCGATCAATCGTCTCGATCCAGGTTTACTCTGATTCCTGTATTGTAAGGAAAAATACTGATTATTATGTCGGTGACCTGTGTAACTAGTATTAGTTAAGATCAATGAATTAACACGTTTTTGTATTCAAAAAACAAAAAAAAGCCTCCCGGGATTTATTTATGGAATTCGTTTGTATACACAATATTTATAATAAAATAATGCAGTCCTCGTAATGGAAAATTTTTCATTTTGTACTTTTATACAAGCCCATTTTGTCTTGTCGCACCCACTGTGCGGCATTTTCACAACCCTCATACATCTTACATATTTTGTAATGTCTACAGCATCCCTTTCCTCCCGGACGAGCTTTATTTTCAGTGGTGAGACACAACCGGCTCTAGATTTAAAATTTAAATTGGAGCATCCACCGTCTGTCTTTGGTTATTTTTTGATCAATTAACGGAAACACTTACACGTTCGTATATCTCAAGTTCTTTTTGCACTGATTGTCTTGTAGAGCGAGTTAGAGCAAGTCCAGTGTATTTTTTTCCAACCACCGACCACGAGCAACTCGCATTTCATTACTGAATATAAACACTTTACATATATTTATATGTGTAGCGGATGTTTTACCGTTGTAAAATATGAAAGATATCGAACGAGACCAAACGGAACCACCGGCATTTTGTTTCCTATGATTGAAATGTCGATAAAAATTTAAGAAAAAGAAGTCAAGTCAGTTCTTTTAGCGACTGTAGATTGATTTTGTTGGGTTAAACATTCAAAATAGTTTGGAAGAGGATCATGTTTGAGTATTAGTTACAGAATAAAAAGAAGTTAAAGGGAACAAATCATAAATGTACATACACGACAATGTCGGTAAAATGATTAAGTAGAAAATTGATTATTTCTATTAGCCTAACAATTTAAAGTATATGAAAGAGAAGAGAAGTTGTCATCGATTTTTAAAATAATAATAAGCATATTCACAAACAAATTCTGAAACAAAATAAAATCTTAAAATATATAATTTTTCATAATATTATATAGTATTAAAAATCGCATCCTTACTAGTTTCTTGAACAACTTATTTAAATAATATCCAATGGTTTTGAAGTTTATATATATTTTGGATCACAGTTTTATTATTAGAAGGTATGGTTATTCATATAAATATAAACAATATAATTTCATTATTTCGATAACTAATTTTAAAATCTTAGTTACCATTTTATGATGTTTATATAATAATATTTATTTTCGCTTATAATAATAATCAGATGTCGTTACATATAAATCCGAATCAAAAACAGGAACTGTTTTGAGAACATACTAACTATTTAATTGATTTTTTATCCAAAATTAGAGTTAAACATTTTATTACAATATATTATCAAGGATTAAAATTCCGTTCCCATATTATAAAAGACACATTAGCAACGGGTACTTTTCGACTAGATTAAAAGCTAGTAATTTTCTCAGGTAAACCGATTATTTAGTTAAAATAAAAACGTCAGGCTGATGTTTTTATTATTGAAAAAATCTAATTATTGTTTGGCTCTTTTTTAAATTTCATAATCTATATTTTTCAAGGCAAAATATTAAAATAAAGTATTCCAGTATAACGAATAAATCGATATGTCTTTTATAATTCAATTTATTTTCCATACGAATGGGTAAAATAATATTAAAAAAAATTTTCATACTCAATTGAAATTATTACTCCATTTTTATAATTACGGAACTTTCGCCACGATGATTTTATATTCCGTTTCAAAACTATGTATGTAAGGGAATTTTATTGTATCTACATATTTTACACTCAACCGAGTAATTTTGATTCGAATGGCAGATATGCAATCATTAATCAATATTAAATTATTTCAATGATTCTATTACTTGTTTGTAGATTCTGTTTGATTATATTGTGTCCTCTAGGAATTGATCGAATACGATTGGAGTTGTCCGATATCCAATATTCATTTGTTAGACCGGACTCACTTCATCCCCTCAGTCCAATTCGATAAATTCTATGTTTGGGGTCGTATTTCGTATCAACGAACACATAATTAAAGAAATGTCTCCATAAAATATAAGACCAGTCGAAGAGAAAGAAATAGTGTATAAATCAATTGTATTGGTGTAATCTAATAACATGCCAAACTATTTTTAATGTGCTTTACTTCTATTAATATTTCTAATCACGTAATAAAAATTACAATATTTTCTTCGTAAACTTTAATGATACATGAAATATTTAAGACCTTTTCCGCTCTATCTATTAAAACATTATAGTCAATTTAAATATTATCTAGGTTAGCATTTAGTTAGGACTTTTTTGGGAAGGTTTTCATTATATATTACATACTGTGAATACATTGCAA
This sequence comes from Agraylea sexmaculata, assembly GCA_022606485.1. Classification (NCBI taxonomy): domain Eukaryota; kingdom Metazoa; phylum Arthropoda; class Insecta; order Trichoptera; family Hydroptilidae; genus Agraylea; species Agraylea sexmaculata. The sequence continues at coordinate 80,911 of JAGTTH010000106.1, read as the reverse complement.
AAACTAAATTAACTAATTAGTAGAGTTGTAAGGTTAAAAAATATAAAGATAATTAGAAAATTCACATTTTCCATCCCAGATACCAAAAAATCATACTCAACTAATTCCATATACCTTTTGCACTCAGAATTAATTTCCGTATTTGCAGTTTTAAACCAGTTTGGCAGACTAGTATAAATTGTAACCTATTAAAGCTCTTTTATACAAGTATATTTTTTGCTTTTCAATTCCCAAAAAACGTCCTAATAAACACCAATATTTAATGACAAATATTATTATTATTAGTTAGGCGCAAAGATTGTTGTAATTTTTATTTACTAATTCGTGGAAACACCTTATGTATGTAGATGAAATTCTTAAAAATGATTTATTTATAGGTCTTTCGCCCGTATGTGGAAAATTTCTCTAAATTTTTTTAATAATTTTACATCAATACCCTTTTTATCATATATCCGAAACTGTATTTCAGAATATTTCATTAAAACAAATATAAGGACATGGGTTTAACAACCCCCGATCTACAGATACGAAAGTGATGATTCTCAAAATTATAAAACAATACCACAAAATAAAACACCGACAATAGTAATCAAAGGTTCTTATTATACTCTCTGTTTATTTTGTTTGTAGAGCAAATATCAAACTTTATACATGTCCAGAGCCATACTAATGTACCGCCAACGACTGTGATTTTATGATATTGTTGTTGAATGGAATCATAATAAAAATGTACATAAATAATTAAAAATATTATCTTATTACATTTTTAACTATATCTCTATTTATATCTAATATTTTTTTTGCAATAACCTACCAACCCTCAAAATATTTTCAGTTAATTCAAGTCCCTATAATAATAAAAGTATAATTTTAACTTCTTGGTGGAATTCCATAATTTAAAGAAATATGTTATTTGTATATGACTATAACTTTAGGGTCTACAAATAAAACATTTGTAGAGCTTGGGATCAATGTTTAGAACTGAGATATTTGGCAAAATGTCTGGTGCAATTGGCTAGTTGGAAAATTTAATTAAAATTATAAAATGTATTACTAAAAATACAAATAATATAAAACTCACGATTTCATTGATCGGATTTGGAATATACTAAATGTTTTATACTAAAATATTTTGGTATAATATACTTATGATTTTAACGCTCATGATTTCACTATAAAACTTTAAGAATTATAACAGTTTTGATTATTATATTGTATTCCTTGTACCCTGTGTATAAATTTAAAGTGGAATATACTAACATTGATCCCAAGCTCCACATTTATTTAAAAAAAGTATAATGGTTATTTGTTATATTATATTCCTATGTTCATTTTAGAAATAGGTAAAAAGTTTATATAGCTCCCAAGACGTATTGTACTATCAAACATTCATTGTAATACATTTATGTATCTTGTTATCTATATTCAGATAATATAAAGCGACCCTTTTTGTGTGTATTTATATATATTTGTATGTAAGTTTACATATAATTTAAATTACAATTTCTTTATTATGCATAAGCTTTTACATTGATTGATAGAACAATACATCTTTGGAAATAGACTTAGGTGTACACTTTTTACCTATAACTAACATGAGAATGTTTTATTTAAATTTGCCATGAGTAATAGTATTAAATTATAGGAAGAATGGGAAAAAAATAAAAACCCATTTACAAATTTGAAGATTAATAAATAATAACAACGATAAAAGCAATATTAACAAACAGTTACAAAATATAATGCTTAAAAACTAAATAACAATTTGTTTGGGTAAAACCAAATTTGAGTTGAGTGGATTATTAGAAATGTTATTTTTAAAATATAATATCAGTTTTGGAAGTTCATTGGTAAAATGAAATTACGTTTCCTCGAGACATATTTGGTTTTATTTACATGTCTTATGATTGGGTTAGTCGGGAAGTTAGTCATTTTAGTGTAATGTTTTTTACTTAAATCTGCGATATTTGCTTTGATCATTTTTAACTTAATGTCCTCGTGGACTTCTTTAAGAAATGTGCCAGGTTCAAGATCTAAGGCCATCTCAAGACACTTGTTTTGGACAATTTTAATTTTATTGATATGAATTTGTGCCACAGTAGACCAATCTGGACACCCATTACATATAATTTGTATTGACGTGAATGTAAGAGACTCACCGGCGCCTGCGAGAAGAGCCGCCTCCATGGCCCAAGTCGCTGCTGTGTCCGGACCCTATCTTGCTATACTTGGAACTACAGTACTAGTACACGAGCTGAATATTATTATAATGATCAATATAAGAGCACTGGCCTAGTCATCAAGTCGAATGTGTACTCCTAGAGGTACACCACAGATGATGGCCTGTGCCCACTACAACACACTGGCTCCGTAAGACTGCCGCTTCTTTACCTCCACACCACTTGCCAAGCGATGCTTCAACGCTTCTAACTAACCGTTTTCTCGTCAGAGCCGTCGTTAAATCATGGAAAAATCATCATAACAGACCGTATGGGCGCTTTGTTAAATTTATAAATTAATTCACCCACATTGATCACATCTTGAACCATTGATTCTGAACACTAGTCCTTTGTAGCTGTTAGTGAGAATTATTATTCAATTAAATACTATGGATTTCCAACAAGACATTAATATGATCGATATATTTATTTATATAATTGAATATAAACGCACGTGAGAGGTATTTTGCAGATTAGACAAAAACAAAAAAAAACTATATAAAATATTATTGTAAAGTATAGTATTATATACAAGATGTCTCTTATTGATACTCAAATAATTAAATGTAAGGAATGGTAGATTAAATGTAACACAACCACACCTTCATTAATGGTCCAAGTCCATGGCTAGTTAAACTTTTCAATTTTTAATTATTATTTTAAAAAGTTTAAGAATCTAGAAGTATTTACTTTTAGGCGATTGACCGCCTGATTTGAATATGTAAACAAAGTACGGTACAGCGTAATTTCAACCAAAATGCACTACGCACATTTCAAGCAACAACAATACCTTGTTGACGGACTTGAAATTGAACTTGAACTTGTACCTGAACTAATGCAATGACATCATAAAGTTGTTTTTGTTATTCTATAATGACATGATATATTCACTCATTAATAAAACCGAACATTCTGGAGCTAATCGTACTGGCATTATATAATGGAGATAAAAATAATTTAGATTCAATTAAAAACAAGATGTATATAAAGAATTATTATATTAAGTAAAATATACGTAATATTTTATGTTTCCATATAATATCGCTCCTACACAGGCCCTATATGCGGCAGAATTGGTGGAAGAAGTGAAAGGACTCTTAAAAATACTGCATGTGTTTAATATACTATAAAACTACATTTATTTTAAGGGGTAAATATTGGTTTTGATCGTTTTTTTCTCTACTTTAAAGCTAGCTTAGAGTAATTAATAACTTTCTATTATATATCTGGAATTTATTTTAGAAAAAAAAACATAATTAATTTTTTATGTTTTCAAATATTTATACCTAATTATTTTGACATGAAATTCAAAGAGATCTTGTTAAAACATTTTCTACAGAATGCCCACCTGTACTCTTATAGTTTAATGTTTAATTTTTACTATTTTATTTTTTCTTACCTTTTAAAAGTAATATTGGAAAAAGACAAAAGTTAAGATTTTCTTTTTATCACAAACAGTATTTATGATAAATTTAATAAAATAGTGCGGATGAATACTTCAATATTTTATTTACATATTAGTTTATTTTTGGTACAACCCACTGAGACTCGACTCCAGGTGAGATAATTACGCTCTTGTTTTCCACGTGCACATACACACAATTATTTGTTCATTTTGCGTGTTTACAACAATAATTCACATATAAATAGATATGTGGATGTGAATGTATTGAGGAAAATTATCGGCCGTGAAAATCAACGAGCTCCCGTTACTCGAAGGAATGCATCTCGTTATTTTTTGGTCGGCTTTTATATCAAATTAAAAAGTTTTCACGCGTCATAAAATCATAAAAACGACAAATAAATAATCATGTCCGCTTGACGGCTCAATAGATATCGTCTTGGTAAAAAAACATATTGTTTGCATATAATATTGTATTATTAATTAAATTTTAATTATTCCATGTATAAAAAATGCATTATTGACTTTTACATGTAATTCTTGACATGTTCATTACTGTTTATTTAAATGTAATATTAATATTATTAAAATGTGGACAATTATTATTTTAATTCAAATCAGCACAACCAGATTGAAATAATAATCCATAAAAAAATAATTATTTTACATCAATTAACGAATGCAGGATTTAAATTTGCGCCTTCGTTGAACTGACGATAATATTATTTTTTAATTGATGTAATATGTATTTACAAACTTTATATATTATTTATATATTATACTATTTTGATTCTTTTAATATTGCCTATTATTTAGTTTTCATTAATGTTTTTGTTTTCCAAACAACGTTTATTTTTTAATGATTATTAAAAATATTATACATATAATTTAAAAAATAAACCTTAATAGGTGTGTTTGCAAATTTTTAATTATTTTTCCATAAAAGCTCAGGGAATAAGGAGCGTGGCTACAAATACTTTTGTCATGGATTCATATCCCTCTCAATTAAAAAAAATTGGGAGATCGGTAATAATATTAATAAAATTGTATTGTAAAGTAAATACAGATTATGAAGTCGGTGACCTGTGTAACTAGTAATTGTTTAGATCGACAGATAATGAATCAACACGTTTTTCTGTAAAAAAAAACAAAATTTGCTGTGGGTGTATATAAATAAATTATAATATCACTAAAATGATCTCGTTAAAAGAAATTATTCAAATTGATAACGGTAATTCGTTATAGCGGAATTGGGTTTTCAGGCTGAAAGCATTTCACCTCTTGCATTCATTGAATATTGAAAGAACTTTGGTTGGGCTTAGAATTACGACAGTAGTATTTCTGTATACAAACTTGATAGGTTCCTTCTCCTTTTCGAAGGCTCTATAACACAGTTTGCACGTGTTTAGGGTGCAAAGCCTCCAACCCTTGGGTGCTTTTTCAACCACTATCCTTGATAGCTACACTTAAAGAGTGACCCGTGCCAACGACAACTTTATTAAGTCCAACACGCGATCGCTTAAAGGAAATTATAACATCGCCTTTACTACAATAAGAATAATATCAAGAGCTTTTCATTGGGAATTTTATTTTCATTCAACTGGGAATTTCAGAAGCATGTATGTGTGTGAATACCTTATCAGTTGTTTGGTTTCTTAAAATATTTCCTTATTATACAAAGGTTTATTTTAATACGAATATTAACAGGAAACGTATTTTTCAAATGTATGCATCGATCATTAGTAACAATATATTAAACTATGTAGGGTATAGGATTTGATTAACTGAATAGAATATTATTATAAGGGGAGGAAGGTTAATACGAAAATTATATAATATAGTATAAAAATATATTACAAGTTTGGGTATCGTTTTAACTATTTCAGATTAATGATAGAATGACGGATTTTTGTATTATAAGTGGAAAGAAACATGGTTGCCACTAAAGTAATGGATTCCCAAGCATCCGTCACCGTAAATACGATTGTAGAGTTACTTAGCTACACTTATTATCGGTTTTTTGTTAGTTAATGCCTTATCTGAGCCTCGGGCGAGGCATTTATTAAATAAAAACCGATCAAAAGTACAGCAAAGCAACTATATTACCGTCTCTACGGTGTACGTTAACGGCGACGCACGCCTAGGAATCTCAAGCTTTACATATGACTCAAACAGAAATTAGCTAAAGGCTAAAAAGGATTTTTTTATTTCAAATATTTTTGCGTAAATAATTTTTCATGTCCCTACATAAAGTGTTGTTGAAAAGTGAGTGTTGTGAGTGTTGAAAAGTCCATCTAGTTTATGATTACTAAAATGCATATATCATTTCAAATACAAGACACTATACATTTATTTAAATTATACATTATTTTAAAAACAAACACTTTTATGATTACACAAAAGATTTTTGTTAATTTTCGGTAATGAACATCGCATTCCAATAGTAAGTATATAATATACACGGATACGATCATAATTACGTAGATTTCATTACTTAATTACAAACATTATACATAAATACATTTAAATATTTTCCACAGGTAGGGAATTGTATATCCCATGGAAACAATAATTAGTGGTTTTGCCTTTCTTTGTGTATAATTATGTTATTCTCATTTCTAGCGTTACGTGTTTGTAATGCAATATTGTAATATTATAATATTCAATACAATAAATGTATAAAAAACATACTCTAATAATTTCAAACCTTTATTTTATTTAGTTTAATATATCGTCCATACTTTATTTAAATTTTCAACAAAAACGAGTAAATGACTACGCAGTTGTTGTAATATCAAATGAAGATTTACCATATTTAATAAAACATTAGTACCTAATGTCAGCAGGGGTCGTAGCATCGTAGCTGGTGTCGTAGTACATCTGTATATAAAGCCTCTCACTATCATTCTTCGCCATATTACAGTCTCATCAAAGCCTTTTTGGCCTTACTTTATACGAGCCCACTTTCGTAATAGGCTATGTGCTTTTACTCCTTTTGTTATATTTTCTTTCATTGGGAAGACTCACAATGAATGCACCGCAGAGTTTAGAATACTAATTAACAAACACTTAGTATTCATATATTTAAATTATCCATTTCCTTCTAAAATAATAGACTTGTCATTTGGGAGCATTTCCACTAATTCCTCTAAGTAACGTAATGACCCATTTGAAGTACCGCAATTAGATTAATTCCAATTTAATTAATTAAAAAAATAAACACCGTAATTTTGCACGCGTTCGTAGTAAAAGTTGCAATGGCCGAGACATTTCAATTTCTCTATCAACGCCTGTCTTAAGATTGATATTAATAAGAAATAAAATTTACATTGGCTTGTGTATTTATGAGTGCGGTTTTATCATAGCTCTTTGAATGATGAATTGCTCAATTCAATCCCATAGTTTTAGTAAATGTGGATATAAATAAATGTATTTGTTTGAAATTGCACGACCGAAACACCATTTCCTTCTCGTATTCTTTGATGTCCTCTGTAACTTTTGCAGTTCATGGTCTTTCAGTACGACCTCTAACAAGTTTAGTCTTCAGGCTTATGTCCTTCTACAATGTTTTACTACACAGAATATTTTTTCTATATAATATACTAATATAGTTATTATATGTATATATAACATATATAATATATATATATCTGCTATATATATATATAACCATATATATATATATATATATTAGGTTCTTAAAATATTTTTATATGTGGGAATAATTATTTTCTAAATATTATTATAAAATACTTAAGGTTGATTTACACGAGTATAATGTAATAATAAGTGTTACTCAACAACTAAAAACGTATCAATTAGGAATAAAATTTTGCATTTATGGTAATTACAAATACGTAAATGGTAGAGTAGAATTGATATATATCGCAAAAGGTCCTGATTGGTCACACCCCAAACCAATAATCACCATCTTTTCATCTTACTTATAGCCTAAATTTAAAATAATATATGCAAACAATGAAAAATAAGGAAGAACGACACGATTACAAACTAAGTAAAATAGCACAAAAAATAATTATATATATAATTATATAATTAATATATATATATATATATTTATATATATATATATATATATCACTATATACTATATATATATATATATATATATATATATATATATATATATATATATATATATATATATATATATATATATATAATGCTTTAACTGTTGTATAGTGTAATATTAACGTGTTTATATACACCAAGGGGGGCTTTTTAGAGGATTTTACAAATTTTGCTTTTTTTTGATACAACATGTTAATTGTCTATCGGTATCTTAACTATTACTAGTTACACAGGTAATGGACTTAATAATAGCCTCAGTAATTACCTTAAAATATAGGAAATTAGGGTAAATCTGGATCGATCGGTATTTTATTAATTTAATTCCCGATCTCGTAATAACCAATCAAAAATATTTTTTTTACTTGAGCGGGATTTGAACCCACAGTATTTGTAGCCACGCGCCTTATACTCTGAGCTATTCCGGTGGTAACATATATTTTTTTCCTTTTAAGTGCCCTTAGAAGAAAGAAGTGTTTACTTTAATTGAGTTATGCTTCTAAAAAAGGCTATACCTCTTTTATAATCATGATTCTTGTTTTCTCTTAATTAATACGAATTGTTTGCTTTTCATTTTACCCTTTTTTGTAAAAATAATATTTGAATAGCTTTGTTGTAGAAAAATACTTGGTAACATTTTATTCGATTCACTTTATATGTATTAAAAATACTTTTTGGTAAAAAGAACCACAAAGGGCGTGAAATGAAAACAGACCAGAGACAGAGAATGAAGTTGTAATATAAAAGTTGTTAAATTAATTTTCCAGCTTGTGTCGGAATTTAAAAGAAACTTTGGACGCGAACACAATTAATTAATTTCACAAACCGGAATTGTTTTTTATCAACAAAATCATTTATGATTTCATATTATTAAATGTATTCTTAAATAATTTAACCATCGCAATTACCCAATACGTATTGGAATATTGTGGTCTTAGTATCGCCTGTTTGTTGTAATGTTTCATTTACTGAAATTTTACAATTTCAAGAAGGATTAGTTTTATTTATATGTTATTATATTTTAATTATTTTTTGTGCTATTTTACTTAGTTTCTTATCGTGTCGTTTTTCCTTATTTTTCATTGTTTGCATATATTATTTTAAATTTAGGCTATAAGTAAGATGAAAAGATGGTGATTATTGGGATTATTGGTTTGGGGTGTGACCAATCAGGACCTTTTGCGATATATATGAATTCTACTCTTTTACCTAATTTACGTATTTAGTATTATTACTATAAATGCATAATATATATATATTACATATACATATATATATATATATATATATATATATATATATATATATATATATATATATATATATTATATATTATATATATATATATATATATATATATATATATATATATATATATATATATAATATATATATATATATATATATATATATATTATTGAATACGGCCGTAACTCTCAAGTAGACTGAAGGAGAAAATTATAATTCTCGTAATATAACAATAATAACGTCATATCTCTTGGATTTTGGCCAAAATCTCCCGTTATAATTTATGACGCGTTTCAAAAAAAAATAACCCGAATTCATCCGAATTGTATAATTATATTAAAATAAATATTTCGATAGCATCGCACGTTACTTTCTTCATAATTTGTTAGAGAGCTTTATAAGCTGCTCTAATTTAATTTATATTCTTGTATTATTACATCAAAATCCAGAAGCGTGTCTATTGTTCATATATTCAGCTAAAACTAGAACAAAAACAATTATTACTGCGTTATTGGGACAAATCATGGCATATTTATTTTTCGCTCAAAATACGATATCATAAAAAAACACCCGTAAATCAACTGAATGCTGTGCTTTAAAAATATTACGATCGCTCGTTTTTACCGGCTTATAATTTTTTGTAGACCTTTTCTTAGCGAAGCTTTAATTAGCGAAAAATATACATGTTTTCATGAACGACCGTATTGAAAATTACAAGCCGTATGGGAAAACTTTTTATTACCTTTTGGTACATTGAATATTATTATTCATTATAATCGTTTCCACGATATTTATTATCGAAAAAAAAACAAGAATATATCGAATATTGGAGCCGAAAAGGAAGTAAAATTTATTGTTTGTACTATTTTTTTACTTCACGTAATATCTATATTGTTTTAATTAATTGAACCAAAAACTGCCTTATAATATAAATATATATTTTTTAAAACATGGATTCAGACACTATCGATATTAGATGGCCGGAAAAGTGGATGATAAACATCAAGATGGCGGACCTAGCTGATGAGTTTGATAGAGGCAACACTAATCGTCTCACCCAGACTCATCAGCTTGGTCCGCCATCTTGATATTTATACATCAAATTGTCTGGCATTTTTATCGACAGTAACGTTACTTTATAGTAAATTCTATTTGCTTCCATTAATAATAAAATAAAAATAATCTCGATAATCGATAAACTAACATTTGACTCGATATAAGAAGCGCCTGACAGTGCATAAACCCCCTCCAACTCCACGCCATAAAATATTTGACACAATAAAGGATTTATACATCCTTTAATTTTAGTACTTTTTTTTTATTACTCAGAAATTCGTTAACAGTTTCCGGTTACATGTGTCGGATTATAGAGACTATTTTTATTTTAATATTACTGGAAGCAAATACAATTTACTATAAAGTAACACCTTATTTCTTATTTTTGTAAAACAAATATCAATTTTTAAACATCTCCATAGCTAAGCTATGTTACCAACAGCCGTGATTATTCACACCTCAAAATTGTAATATGTATCATATTTATTTAACTCCCAACTGAGCTTTTACAAATAATCGAGAAAAAAATGTCTATATGACAATAACAAAAAAAAATACACAATCTGAATAAAAGTAAAAAAAGAAAAGATAAAAATTTATAATCTAAAAGTATAGGTATTAAATTTACAATAAAAGGTGTTGAAAAAAACATATCACTAATTACATTTCGCCTTTGCACGCGTCTAAAATTTGATATTTTGCAAAGCTTTAAGTTCACACCTTCAATTCACATAGATTATATGCAATAATTTGAATGATAAATTAATATTATTTAATTATTAGTTTAATTATGAGTATAATAATGAATAATTGCGTGTTTATTCCATATGGTTGAGGGTAACAACTGGGGCGTATCACAATCCGTTAACTGTCTTGCAGAAAACAGTCTGGTCTCCGCTTTCACTGCGTCTTCTCTATATTTAATTATGCGTTATTTTACACACCGTAAACATTGATATGATAAATTATTATTTGTTTCAGAAGTGACCATCGGATACAGAGGCGGCCTCCCTCAGCTGACAGTGCCTTTGCCGAGTAGAAGGGAAAAATGTCGGTTCACTTTACGACCCCTCGGCCATACTGTAGGCGATTTACTGACCATGTTAAGGGCAGAAGATCGTGGCATTGATAGAGCCCATGTAACCACAGCCAGAGGGGTGCGTCTATCCTCTTCGGACACTATTGAAAGTCTGCTCGAAGAAGACTTCAGGCTCATTCTGAACGACAACGATTACTATGTCAAAACTCCCAAACAGGTATAATATTCACATAGTACCGTAGATATAAACATTAGATATCGCATCGCATATAAATAATTCGTGTAAACCCGTGGATTGTTGCACTCTTCTCTCCTATTCGATAAAGTCATAAGTTTGTCTTACTCACTCAACACATTTCTAGTGACCACTGAGAGTGGTTGTGACAATACTTTGGCGATTAAAACCCAATAATATTTTAAACATGTTAAAGAAGTAGTGTTTGGTAAAAAGTGAGGCTAGATGTATTTGAGTGTATGTTTGAGTCCATATGACATGTAGTAACAATGCATTTACCCATTTTACTGTGAAATATAACTGAAGATATATGAAGAGATGTTTACACTATAATGTTTGCCAGGTAACTCATGTTTTTGGCCACTTGATCCACTTGAACTAACCACGCATTTAGACACTCATGCGATATCTTATGTTTATATCTATGCATAGTAAATTTATGGGGAAACGTAATGAGGCGTTAAAAAAATACACCGATTATGGTGATGACACTATTCGCCTAGTGACTAAGGTTATTCCTATTGTTATATTTTTTATTACGGTTATTGTCTTATCATATGGTTGTTCCATCTTCTTTTTATATTTTTTTTATGATGACTAATATTATAAGTAGATCCAACACTTATGAGAATACAAACACAGGTGAACATTCAAAATAAAGACAGCTAAAAAATCAAATTATTATAAAAATAGCTCTAGGGGATAAGGCGCGTACCTACAAATACTGTGGACATGGGTTTAAATCCCGTTCAAGTAAATAAATAATAATTTGATCGGTTATTACGACTATGAGATCGGGAATAATATTAATAAAATCCCGGTGGATCGTCTTGGTCCAGGTAAACTCTAATTTCCTGGATTGTAAAGTAAATAATGATTATTAAATAGGTGACCTGTGTAACTAGTAATAGTTAAGATCACCGACAGACAATCAATCAACACTTTGTTGTGTCTAAAAAAAACATATTTGACTAATGCGAACAATAAAAAATTACATTTTTTATTTGAACTTTTTATGTAAGAATCAATATCGATGCCATAGAAAAATACTTTTGTACGCGATAGTACTTTCGGTGTATATTTAGATCTGCTCAGTATTGAACCAACTCGGTCCAAATTACAACAAGTGCCAAATATTCTGTAAATGTATAAATCTTAGCATAGTTCTGCACAAGCGACCGTTTTAGGATTCTTCATAAATGAATTTCGTCCCAGTTCCCTCAAATAAAACCACCATTATAGAAGTATTTCATAATTCAACCTGCAATCAAACGACGACTTGCTCAAATGCATCCCTGATTCGTGAATACGTCTAAGTTTTATAGAAGATGTCTATTTCTTTTGTTTGACTGAAACTTGGCGTCGTCTGGTAGAAGAGTCGTTCTTTAGATTTCCGACATTTGTAGTTTTATTATTCTATTTGAAGAAATTTTCACCGAATGAACCTCCATCCTGCTTCCAGCCTGCATATTAAATGACCGTACGAATAATTCGACTGATTAAATTTCCCGTGTTTGATTACTCCACGTGGTGAATAAATTACAATAAATTCGATCCTGAATTGTAAATATCCTTTCACCCAATGACCGATTATTAAAGTGAATATTAATAATTTCTAACCCTCATAGCGGTGGTCAGATTATTAAGGCTCCATTCATATCGCACAAATTAATTTAGTATCAAATTTAAATTTCCTCGAAGCTGCGGCCAATTAAACTCGCTAATTGTTTGACCCGAGGGTAACAAAGAGATAATATTTATAATGTCCGCAATTTCCACCCAGTTAAATAAAATTATCATAATTGCATTTATGTCAAAAATATTATACGCATTTGTGTGATAAATTATAGAATACAGATATTAATTTTACAAAATATACATTTTTTAATTATTTCAGAGTAAATTTCGAGCTATTGTTATTCTGATTCCCTGGTTCATAAAAAGTGAATACTTATGTGTAGTCTTAGAAATATAATTACAAAATCTCTAACTTCACAAAAAGCATGTTGAAAAAAATCAATATAGAGCTGTTCTTAAATTCAGAACACCATATATTTATTGTTTACATACAGTAAATATAAGTAAATATAAGGCTAGATATAGAATTAGGAATGGGGATAATTTTAGGACCCCCTAATAATTAACATAAATTTGGATTGTTAATTTTCCCCCGTTTTCCAAATATTAGATATAAGGTTTTTTTTAAACTTATAAAACCATATTTTCAGAATCTAAACAACAAATTGACCCAATCTTGGTCACTATCTTATAAAACATAAAACCTTTATATATTTAAGATTACATTAATTTTTAAACTAGCCGTTGGAATTTCGCATGCCTGAAAGATTTTACTGTTAAGATTCTTAGAACATTCATTGTATTTGATACATAAAATAGTTTTTAATGTGTGCTTCGTGGTTAGAGTGCTGTGAATATGTTGTATTTTTATCATAATAATTAATCGGTATCTACAATAGCTGTTTACTTATTTATCAGGAACGTTTATCAAACGAAGAATTGGAGAGGCTTAGTGATGTTCGAAATCTGGTGAATCAGCTCTATGCGGCCTTGAATGTCGGGGAACATCAACTGAAACAAGAGAGACAACTGAGAACTCAGTTAGAATGTTTGAAACAGGAATTGATGCCCTTGGAAGAGGTAATACTATTTAAATAAAAAATCCTTATAAACTATTTAATACAATATATTTTTTATTAAGAAAAAACAAGAAATTGAAATGGTCGCTGTACGGCGCACAAACGCCCTGACATGGATTGGGCTCGGAATGATGGGAGTCCAATTTGGAGTACTCGCTCGACTGACATGGTGGGAATACTCCTGGGACATTATGGAACCTGTCACTTATTTTGTTACATACGGCACAGCTATGGCCGCATATGCTTATTTCGTGTTGACTAAACAGGTAAATATATTATGCTTTTAATCGATTATGTATAATTCAAAATATTTAATATTGTTTTTTACTATGTACAGGAATATTTCCTACCCGAAGTAAAAGATCGTCAGCACTTGATCATCTTGCACAAACAGGCTAGGAAAAACGGCCTCGATGTACAACAATATAATAAATTGAAAGATCAGGTATTGTAATAATTTAATAATATCCCTTTTTATTTTACAAATGCCTTGTTTTTTTAGATCAATAAAATTGAAACTGATCTGAGAAGACTGAGGGATCCCCTTCAAGTGTATCTTCCGCCCACGTACACCAGCAAATTAGTTGAGCTGGACGATATGTCCGATCCTAAAAAAAAATCCCCATTAGCCAAGTTGAAATCGATTTTCGAAGACACTAGTAAGAAAATATCTAAAACCTCCAGCACATAATACAAAATAAAAGTTTGACTTTTGCAACGAAATGAGTTTTTCACATGCTGCGGAACTCAAATGTAAAGACATTTACCATTGTGAGCAGCTATTCAGTTATAGAATTCAGAGAGTTGGAGATTTCATATATTTTCTTAATCTTGTTAAGGGTACGTTAAAATTAGAATTTTTGGAATTAGTCGCGAGTGAAACAAGTAAATTTTTAATCGTACCATATAAACATTTTGCCAATGTGAATTGTTTTTATTATCAGAGTCTAATTTGAATCAAACATATTATGAGATTAACATGTTTTTTTTTGTTGTTATATCATTGAATGTACTTAATTTGTAATTTATTTTTCCAAAAACAGTAATATAAATGAAATCGCTCTTCCAGTCTTTTTACACTATCTTTTAAAATAGACTATCCCATAGTTAGAATAACATTGCATTTCTTACTCTATTATTGAATATTATAAATATAAAACCCGGCTCTTTATTTTGTAAATACAAACACACTACCATTATTTTTGTATGTTTTTCAATACCTTTAGTAGTTAGGACATGTCAGTTTTACATTTAATTAGCAGAAATCGAATGTATATTTCAATTTAAGTTGTTGCACAAATTAAAAGGGCAACCATTGTGTTCTCTCAGCCCTTTACGATGTTCAAACGCACTTCAATTGAATCTCAAAAGCTAATATAAATTAGCAACAAATGCACACAAACCAGTTGCTCGATGAATTTCAAGCATTTCTATTTTCTTATTGCACAATTTTAGGATAATTAACATAGTTTCTATAACTAAAAATAGTACTAATATACATCTACCCTTAAATATTACGCGTGTCTTTCTGATTATTTGCATGGTGCTATTGGTCGACTTATATTAATTGATATTTGCTCTTGTTAAGATTTTGAATCTCTTCTTCTAACACTAATTAATTTCTCTGAACAATATGGATATATTTACACTACCATTAGATTTGATGCTATCTTCTTGTGATTTGCATAAAAATGCGGAGCCTTTTACTCGGTGTGACTAAATTTATATACATAATAAGTAATATCTTACGCTTACACTTATTATGAAATTTATAAATTTTTCTTATACAAACTATTAAATGCATATTGAACATTCTGAGTCCCCCAAAATTTTAATGTTCTCTAATATCTTCTTATAAAGAAATGATTTAAGTTCAATTTTGTGTGAGTAATGTTTATTTTTGTAATTTGTTAAATTTTTTTCAATCTCTATATTAATTTTAGTAGAAGGCATTTTTTTGTTATAGAATATTGTGTAAGGAATCTCAGAACAACTTTCAATACTCTTGACAGTTCTAAGTTGTTTTTTTTGTGATTATTTGTTAAGTGCTTGTCTTTTTAAATAATAAGCAAATTAATGCATGTTAAAAGTATAATTTAATTTTTTTTATCGCATTGTATAATTTATTCATGATTAGTTAGACAGTTTATACTTTGTGGGTGGAATATAAAAGTTAACTAGTCATTCAGTGATATAATCTTGTCAACTAGTTCACTTTTTTTCTATTTAGAATGATATAAATACAATTGAAATGCCTCACTCGATTCATACAATTGTGTCAGTTTCACATCGATTGATCGTCATTCAAACATTGTAATCTTCTTTGAAGAATACCGACTGAAATGTATCGACTGTAATTTACAAACCTTTTCTTGAAACTATATGGGTTAACAGTCAAGTAAATTTTTACCCCACGTCACAGTTTGCATTTAATCATTGTGATGTGATTCGCCACTGTTTGTTGTCTGTACATATTTGTACGCGTACCGCTAAGTTTTACAGTTTAACCCGTTGAATGATGTGTTAAACCAATAAATGTGTGTCAAAATTTTTCAAACATTCGCCACTTATAAATACACTCTTTGAATTGGTTTCGATCGGGAGAAATATAACAGGGTCATTAACATACATCCAAAAAGTGAGAAGTGTTGTGTTGTGAAAAGTGTTGGAAATATATTAAATATTATATACGATTATGAGAATATTTTTTAATTTGAGTTAACTTAGTTGATTTCTTACTTTTCTTCATTTAGAAAATATGGTACTTAAAATTTTTCATTTCAAGAGAATGCAAACACCAATTTTGCGGTCATGTGAGCTATAAAATGTTGAAATGTTTTTAAATTGGAAATAAATTCACAATGTATAAAAGAATTGTAAATAATATTATTTATGTATATTGTAGAGAGCTATTTAAGGTTCGGAAATATTGACACCAAGTGCCTCATTTACTTTACCAATTTTTTTATCCACAATTTGTTTAAAGCTTCTGATGTTTCCCGCGGTTTCAATATTTCCAGAAAGATTGTTAATGTTTGATTTCATAGTTGTATAATTCATTCTTAATAAATACTTTGAATATCCCAAGTAAGAGTGTTTTTTTTTCTTTGTGACCATTTATTGTAAAATATTTATACTATAATACAAACTTAAAAATAAATTATCATTAAATAAATTAAATTAAGCTCAACTCCCAAACTATGCAAAGAAATCATCTTGATTTCTTTTCATTAGGCTGTAAGTTTTTGAACATATTTTTACATGCTATTTTCTACGATTGAGATTTAAGTGTGATGAGATATTTTATGTACATCAACTTCCATGTTTTTTAAGTTCTTCTTCGACGGCTTCTCCTGGAGTTGGTGTTTTAGTTTTGCCGACCGGGAACAGATCTATTGATTGAACATGTGCCCTGACGGATGCTCCCGGAGGAAAACTAATCAATTCTTCACCAATGTTTCTAAATATAGTTCCACCTTTGTGCTTTCCATTAACTGCACTCAAACTGATCTCTGTTGTAAAGCTATTTAAATTATTGCCAGGGCCATTTGTATTGTTTGGTGGAACTTGAGGTCCGTTGCTGTAGTTATCAACATCGTCATCATCGCCATCCAAAAATCCTGCAGTACTCGATGGATTTGTAGGCTTTGGCGGTCCAATGGGTCTATCGGGCTTAAACGTTGAATCATTAGAATCGACAGTTGGTCTTAAATTATCACCGTCTGTACCACCAGGACGAATACCCGAGATAGTTGTGGATGTAGAATCAGTGCTCCCTGAAATCAAATCATTAGTTAATTATATTTAATTACATTAGTAAATTAAACAAACCTGTCGTTTTTGGTGGTTTTTGTGGATAGCCTGAATCATTTGAACCGAAGATATCATCATCTTCATCTCCATCTGGTTTATTATTTTTATCCCTATCCGATGTAGTTGATGTAGATCCTGGTCTACTTATTGGTTTAGTCGATGATGTACTACCAATATTACCCGAACCAAATATATCATCGTCGTCATCATCATCACCAGGACTTACAGATGGCTTGTTGTAGGAGTATCCTTCTTCATTGCTGTTAAATAAATCAGGCTCTGGAGTTGTCGGGCGTTTATTTGGTCTATAAGGTCTTTGCGGGTAGTAATTTGGTCTTCCTCCAGGTCTAAATCCGTTATTCGGTCTGCCTCCAGGTCTTTTACCTGGTCTTGTGACTGTTGTGTCTCCAGAATTAGTATTTTCACCCGAGCTTGGTTTATCTCCCGTCGGCTTACTCACAGTCGGTCGTGATCCTGGTCTCCCCTGATTTGGTCTATTATTAGGTTTAGTTGGTTTGTCATCCCCGAAAATATCATCGTCGTCTCCACCCGAATCATCACCTCCAACATTGTCTATCGTCTGTTGAGTCGGTCTTATTGTATCGGGCCTTTTACTAGGTCCACCGAATAAATCGTCGTCTTCATCATTGGCATCCAAAAACCCATCACTGTCGCCTTTGTTATCGTTAGAATTCGTCGCGATCGTCGGTCGGTAAGTTGGATTAACTGTAGGCTTACGATCTGGCAATCCGAATATATCGTCATTGTCGAACAAGCTATTGTCATTTTTGTCCTCGTCGTCTGTGTTGGCAGGTTTTGTGGGTATTTTGTTATTATTTTTAGGTGGTTTTACATGACCTGAAGCCGCTGAACCACCGGGTCTTCCGAATATATCATCTACGCTAGAGTCTTTATCATCTGGAAATGAGACGTCTGGAATAAAGTTATTTGGGGTTGAAACGAAGGGCTTGTTGAGTTCTGGATCTCTATAATCGGGCAGTACGGGGAAGAACGACGGTATAAAAGGATCTTTGTTATTCTTTACTATTCTGTATCCTATCCCAGGTCCGGCTATATAATGTACAGTGCTATAAAATAATAAAATATATTATTTTAGTTTTAAAAATATTATTAAATATAGTCTATTACCGTTGTACGCCTTTGTCATCTAAAAAGCTGTATGAGCCTCTCACATTACCTTGAGCATCACTGCTTTCAGTCCTTCTCTGATCAGGTCCTGCTGATATAAACCTGTTATAAAGTGCATGAGATATAATAATTATAAAAAAATAATGCTTTTCAATTAGAAACTAAATTAAAAACCTATACGATCCATCAAGTCCCCGCTGAATTGAAGAATGACCGCGTTGTTTCTTTTCTCCCCTTACAAGAGGTCCGTTATAAAATAGAGGTCCTGTAGATCCTGGATTGGAATCCGGAAAAGGTGTTTTTACATGGAATCCAGTATCCTTTCCCGCAATATACTCGACATTATGTCTTTCCCCAACATCGTCAATATATGAATATCTTCCCGCAACATCTCCTCTTCTATTGGCTTCTTCTTGTTTCTCGTATGTTGATGTCTTAAAACCAAAAGAGTAAGATGGATCTTCATTGGGATCGAAGTAGGGATCGTCTTTATTTCCTATGGGTCCTCGAGGTCTTTGATCCAAGTCCATTTTCCTATGCACATTTGGTCCTCTTGCTCTGAATCTAGGGACAAATAAATATGATAAAACTGTAGATTAATTTATTAAATATTCTTTATTTTACCCCCTAGGTCCTGCAGTATAAACTGTCTCCTTCACAGCTCCTGAAGCAGGATCTCTAGCCCCGAATCTTCCACGTACTACATTTGCCCTATTAGCCTGACTTATATGATAAGATTCCCCCCGATCTTTGTTGGCATACCTATAAATAAAATAATTATAAATAAATCTTATAATAAAATTATCGAGATGTTTAAAATAATAACCCAAATTCATAGGATCCATCTTCTCTGAGGGTGTTGAAATCACCATCGTTTGCTACAGATTTGGGGGGTATTTGTGCCAATACCGCAATATTGGACACAACGATGAAACACAACCATTTCACAAATAGATTCATTTCCTGAAATTGTTTAATAGAGCGTCAAGAGCTTAAAAAATATACATGATGTGTATGGCACTTTAATAAGTCTTACTTGAGGAAGTTGATTTTAATCCTGTTATTTTATATCCAATCACTTTCCAACATTCCAGTATTGAAAGATTTGGTGGTTGTTTGTTCACTGTACACAAAATTCACAACAGAATGTAATCACTTATGCAAATTCACAATATTGTATGTAATGCGTGCTCCTTGTTCGGTGTGTGGATGTTGACTATCAATATTTGCCCATTGTTTGTCTTTTATAGTGTCTGGTGAACTCCTCGGCCCCTACTCCATCTCCTGAGATCTGATGGACACGCCTGGTGTTTGTTTGAAAACAATCGGACGTATTATCTGAGCAGAGCCTTCACAATCAACATTGGTCTGTCGAAATGGAAGACGAGTGAATACAAAAGACACAAAGCTTCAAGCTACGATCGATTACTACGCGCCGTAGCATCCGAAGCGACGGTAAATATATTGTTTTTCATATTATATTATAGATACAAACACAAGATATCGCATGAGTGTCTAAATACGTGTTTAGTTCAAGTGGATCAAATGGCCAAAAACATGAGTTAGCTGCCAAACATTATACTGTAAACATCTCTTTTCATATCTTCAGTTATATTTCACAGTAAAATGGGTAAATGCATTGTCACTACATGTCATATGGACTCAAACATACACTCAAATACATCTAGCCTCACTTTTTACCAAACACTACTTCTTTAACATGTTTCAAATATTATTGCGTATTGATATTTAAAAATGAATACAGGCTCGAACCTTGAAAAACGTTTTTAGTGCTGATTTGATTTGCAGCAAATGATAATTCAGTAATAGCTTGCATTTATTTTTATGAATTTTCATTATGTGAAATATTGACAATATTTCATATAAAATTAAAATATATTATAAAAGCATAAATTGTTTAAGAATATAATTATTTCAATACAGTGTGGTCTTTTTCAAGTTCTTTGATTTGTAATTTAGAATAAGATTTTTATTTTAGTATTCAGTTTACAATATGGAAAATTAACTTAGATCAAGACGATAAAGCAATCTACGATATTTGCAGCCAATCGTTGTATCTTTTGAACTGTGATAAAAATAGTTTATGCCATATTTACGAATGCAATGTACGTATTTTTATAACATCAATCTAAATTGTGAACAATAGTGTGTATGTCTAGGTTCAAGCTTTCGTTTGATAGTCCATTTAAGTGTAATTGCATATAAAATGTATAATATCCGGCCATAGTTTGTACTGATAGCCTCAATATATGCAGCTTAAAAGTTCTGTATCATAGATTACATTAATTATATAATTGTAGCAACCTTGGGCCATCTTTTCCACAATGAGTAATAAAATCCACCAGCGACAGTATGGGAAAACACTGACATTGTTCATATTATGTCATTTGATCATTTATTTTGTCGCGGAACAAGGAAATTAAATTGAATTAAATTTGTCAAAACTTTTTGTTCAAAGGAAATCCTCTTCTTTGGAAAACTCGTTTTGTTCCCATTATTAGGTTTCCGTTCGGCAATTCTCACAAGAGAATTAGTCACAGGCTTATTATGGTGAATAGATTAATTTTTATTGTTTATTCTAATTGGAGATATAATATGCATGATTTTATTTTCTATTATGAAATATACCAGAGTTCGATTTTATTATTCTGTTAATAAGATTATGTGGATAAACTCTTATAAAGTTTAACCTAACCCAATACATAATTTTAAATATTAAAGAAGCTACGATAAACATTAATTAGATTATCAAATTACTATACAAAAAACTGGTTTATTTATAAGAATATTATATTATGAAATACTGTGGTCGCAGGTTCAAATCCCGCTCAAGTTAAAAAAGATGATATTAATAAAATCCCGGTGCAGGTTTACTCTGGCGTATATAAATCAATAATGTGCGGATTCTAGATTTTTCAAACGAATAGTTAATAATTAGTATTAAAAAAGTAAAAATATTTCGTGTACAAGAAATGGATTATTTTTGTTTTCCAATTTCTTTATTCGTTATGAATATTTACAGAATTACATTGGGTCATTTTTAAATAACGACATGATTAATTTATAGACAATGGTCTTTGAAAAGATTACTTTTTAACATTATTTAACTGTGGGAAAAGATATAATATGTGATATTAATACAAACAAAATAACAAATCTACATCTAGGTATTAAAAATATACTGGTTTCATCCCATGCTTGCAACGAATTTGCGCACCTGGGTGAACTCTTTTCCACCAAGTCTGTGTCCTACAGGGCTTGTTTAGGAGCCACCTAATATAGTAACATATAAATTATTGCTTCCTAAACTTTAATTTATTTTATTGTATATACATACATTTTTTATAATACTTTTATTCATTTTTATACCTTTTATATGTAGTTGTCATTTTTGTTTTAAGCCTTTTTTTTAATAATAATTCCTATTTTTGTCTTGTCTGTAAAATAAGCTCTTATGAGCGTTTATATGGAATTAAATATACTTTATGTAGGTGTCGCCAAATAAATTAATTTAATTTTGATATTTTCATAACCAAATAATGAATAGATTGTAAATAAATAACGAATGTATGCATTAATAAACTAAAAATAAAAATTGAATGAATACATAAAAAAATCGCGATTTTCTCACTGAAAATTGATTATACTATAGTATCGTATTTATATTATTTGTAACCAGAATTGACTATACAAAATATAATATGCATATTGTGCCAACAAAATATTAATATTTTACATTTTTCTTTAAATTAATAATTTAAAATATTTTGTCGTATATGTTTTAATCTTTTAATTTTTATTGTGTCAATTATTGGAGACACATGTCAATTACTCAGGAGAATATCGACTAATTTTAAAATGTTTTTTATTATAATTTAAATAGTATTAAAACGTTTAAATTTTTTTTTACCTTAAAGAAAATATATGTTCCATATCCCATAATATTGTGGTTTTTTGATTAACTCCAATTATATTATTAAGAGTCAAAGTTAGAGTTTCAATTACTTACACAAAGGGATTTTTTCATGACAAAAATTAACAGATATTTTTTCAACAACTGTAGAAAAATATAGATGGATGAAGGGCATTGAATATGACGAAATATTAAATATTTATTAATAATCAATATGAATATGATAGAATATGTGGGCACTTGTATGACATAATAATGGAAGGAAGGCTGATGGTGTTTCACCAACCGGAAAGATCTGTTAAGATGTCCTCGCCGAATTTCCACTCCTTCATTCTCCACAATATTAAATATATTTTAACACAATGAAAGTGAACCTCGCCAAGACCACCATTGTGAAAAAATACCACAGCCGTGTATTAATATGCAGCATCTAGGTCGTTTGTATATCCACTCGTTTTTAATAGTTTTCAGTGTTAATGAAGCTGATAATCTGAAAGAATCTCACATTTATCAATCCTTCGAGGTGTATTTTTCTTTTGTTCGGGTGTTGCTTTATACATATATTTTTTTCTTGCATATTTCTCAATCAGATCGCAAAACAAACCCATCTGATTGTATCCTAGAACAATGATTTATTAATTCGTTTTTTGTTGTTGTTGTTTTTATAGAGGTGCGCGCGCAACGGTGGCCAATTTTACAGGTAAATAAACGGAACGGTGAAACAATACAAAAGGAGACTTATTGCAAAATAACAACAATCGATGCACATCATTGATATACTTTGTATCAATTTGCCTCGAAATAATGCCAGTGGATATCTCATCTGTAATCACAGATAAACCTATATAAAAAAATATTTTAAATAACTAAAAATAATAATTAAAAAAATATCGTGACGCCTTCCCCATTGATGGGATTCCCGTATAAGGGTTTGGCCAGGACACAGTGGCTTTTGCAGAAGAATATCATAGAGGTGGTTTCCCAGGCCACCCACAGCAATAAGTCATTCATATCTAGTTCATTACGCTATATAGAATTCGTCATACTATCAAATAGTTTTAATAAATTAAACACTTAACTAGTATAAATATTACACTCATTATAATCAGGTAGGTAAAAGTAAGTTTAATATAATAAACTTGCATTAAATAACACCAAATCGATGCTTTAGTAACACAAAAACGTATCTACTAACATTATTTTTTTAGAAGGGAAGGAAATAAATATTATTGTTTTATTTTTTGATCATGTTGACTTTGGGTGTAATTTCATATTAAAAATATTATTTTATAAGAAATAGATGACTACATGACAACACTTTCTTTAGTTTTTATTATTGTAATATTATATTATTAAATGACTTGGTTAAAAGTTTTGCTGCAAACATAAAGGTTTGGTTTAATGTACACATTCATTATTAATCTGCAATTTTTGATTTTATTATAATTTAAATGAAATTATTATTTATTATTAAAATTATTAAAAGGCCTCTGATATACTGAAATATTTACTACTAATATTTGATATTTTTTAGTAGTGTTAACATTAGTATATTATGATTATTGTATACACAACATTTTTTCAAAGTTGCTTAAACTATACACGTTGAGTCCCATTAACTGAGAATATTTTAGTATATCATTAAATATAAGCGATTTTTTTAAATAATAGTATTAATTACGTTTAACAAACACAATACGTCACTAATGAGTACTTAATAAAAATAGCTGATTCTAATATGGTGGCCCAAACTCTATTCCCTAAGCACTATTAATTATTTTTTAATTTAAAAAAAAAAAAATCCCCTTATATTTGCGATACCCTACCATCCCCTAAAATAATCTCATTTATTTCAAGTCCCTCTGTATATTGTGTCAGTATAATAATATAACTCAAGGATATTACTTATTGATTAATCTACCCCTTGGTATGGTTATAATATAATTAATTAGTTAAATCACAATACAATAATTTATATTAATTGTGGTATTTTGGACGTCATTTTTCTATTTATACATATATTCGGCCCTCGGGGATTTTTGAGAAGGTTTTATAGACACAATCGTGTTATTTAATTGTCTGTCGGTAATTTTAAGTAATGAAGTTACACTGACTTAATAATCAGTATTTAGCTTACAATACAGTAAATCAGAGTAAACCTGGATGAAGACAATTTTATTAATATTATTCCCGATCTCCCAGACGTAATAAGGTTTCTCTTTGTTGTGAATAATTGTCAGTATTGTGCGTCTCGTTTATTATTTATGATTATATTTTGTGAATTTCCCAATTAAAATATTGTTTGTGGTTCTAAATGCGAGACAGTAGCTAATAATTTTCCTCATCCGACGTCTCAGTATTCTTACTTCCTCTGTTCTTGTTCACAATGACCCTGTCAATTAGAAAGAACTGCCTTAATTATCCCATTCTTCGTACTGAATATCCATCGTGATGACCTCCACACCTGCAATCGGAGGTGTGAGATCTTATGTATGTGCTTGGATCCATTTTAATCACATTGAAAATATTCCAATACCACTGAAAGCATATAACAATACAAGAAGACTCTATTATCGTTTAATTTCATTGAAAAAACCGAGTTATTCTCAATAAAGAGTCGATAATACTTGGGAGACAAAGATGAATTTGTCATCAAAGGTCTGGTATGAACGCTGCTTTTACCGCTCGTACTGTTTATCTGTCACTTGTCGATCTTTCTAATAACATTACACAGTCTTTCACTCAATATGGTAAAGTACGTCAATAAAAATTGCTTGATAAATTCAATACGTTACTATGTAAACAATGTTTTTAGAAGAAAAATGAGTGTTGTTAAGTAAATGTATAATATGCGCATGTAGGAGTCACAGCCATGTTCCAAATTATACAAATTAAAAAAACAAAAACAATACGCATGACACTTCTATAAATATAAATTCAATGTGGCAAATATATCAAGGAAAAGAAGGATGTCATCGTGAAAAATCCAAAATAGTCTCGGACAAGGTTTATTCTGATTTTCTGGGTTGTAATCTGAATCTGCTCTACAAACATAAGAAACAAAGAGCATTTAACAGCTTAGTCTCTATTGTGTATGCAATTTTAGATTAGATTTATGTCATTTCAATTGAGGCGAATTGAAGATCGTTTTATTATAGACTAATTAAAAAAAAATTCACTTTAGAACTCCGTCAATATTTATGAAATAGAGCTTTTTGGTTATTCGGATTAAATAACAATATTTTTCAAATTTAAATATGAATTATGTTAACAAAAGGGACAATTTGTAGTAAGAAAATGGTAACAGCTGATCGGATGACCTTTTGAATTAGTCTTTTATGACGGCACCGTTTGTGAATATTCCTAACGCGTCCATTAACAAGAAACATTGTTCGGGTACCTTTAAAAATTAACAATTAAGAAAAATCAAATTCCCACAATTACGCTATTCAAAGTATAATTCAAATCGAAAATTTTAAATAAAACAAACGGCAGGTCCTTGACTCCAGGGCGTAGTATGGTTCGCACGACCATACAGATCTTGACTTGCTGCACAATAGACATTATTTTAATAATTGATTATTTTACACGTGTATTTAGCCTCGTCCAACTAGCAGCTAGTTTACTATCCAACTAGCTTTAATGTTTATAGGAAAATGTATTGATGTAAAGTTATTATTTGACTTTGAGATCAAAATTCGCATATCAACGCCGTGAATGCGAAGAGATTAATTTCATTCAATCACTGTTTTAATTTATATAAAAATATATAATATCTGTATTCATTTATTGCCAATATATTTTATTAAAAATCAAATAAATGAACCCCGAAAAAATCTTGCAATGAATGTTAAAAAATCAGTTCTTAACCTTATTCTTACTTTAACTGATGTGTGATTTTATAGTCAAATGATTTTAATTATTCTTCTGGCATTGAATTTTGATTATTTAATTATTAATTGGTGCCTTGATTTAAGGTTTTATAATAAATAAAAGAGAAAATCCCCGAGCAATTGATTTCCACGAGCTTATTAATTTCACTCAATGAAAATTCCAGTTATTGAATAAAACAATGTTTTAATTCCTCGACGAAAATAATTTGACGAATTTTTTAATATATTTTTTTGAACATTAAATTTGATTATTAATTTTTAAGAATTTAATATATTTTATAGCCTATAGTAATACTGTACGTATTAAATATATATGTATATTTTCAAACTAAAATTTTAGACATTTTCATATCATTTTAATTATTTTTTTGCACTAAAGTTAATAATCAATGATACAAAAAATGCCTCAAGAAAAATAATTCGCTCTTTATTTATTATAATTTATTTTTAAATAAATATATTTAGTATAATGGTTAAAAACTCCAAATTAATAATGTATAGCAATAAAACTATAAAATGTATGCTTTTTGGTCTAATTTTTCATCAGAAAACACCTATTTTTGTCAGATTTGGATACTATATTGACTTTTGGCTTCTCTTGAACTGATCGGTGGCCTTTAAAGGTGGTAATTAATATATTTCTCTCTAAATTGTTCTTAAAATTCAACCTCTTTCATAAATTAATATTCGGCAAGGACGTCCGTCCAACGTTTTGTACTTTTAACCGGATATGTACATTTTTAATTGCGTATTCAAATTAAAAAATGAAGGCAATTTAAACATGAGATAAATTGACTTACAGATTTTATGTAATTCCCCACTCATGTGGCTGTATTTAATACTAGTGTCATAAAGATTTATATTATGATAACTTGAAATAATTACATCCACAACAAGATACTGTGTATTCAATGTGAAAATATACGCGTTTTGAACACAAGAAATGCACATTCTTTATCGGGTTTTATGACGGGAAATGTGATTGTTTGAAATTATGAAGGAAATCGCGTGTGGCGAAATATCTTTATGTTTGTCTACGAAATATTTGATACATAAGTATTATATTAACTTAAGTCAGAATACTCATAATCCATAATTTCATTATTATTATAGTTAGTTAAAATAATAATTTTCTTAAGTGGGTACGCATTAATTAATTAATATAAAATCCTTAGGTTGTATCAGTAAATAATTCATATTAAATAATTAAATAGGGTGGACCTTAAATAACTGAAAATATGTTAAGGGGTGATAGGAAATCGCAAGAATGATTATTTTTTCAATTGAAAAAAGAAATTAAATTAAATTTTTGTATAAAAAAAAAGAAAAATAATAAATGATATTAATTACGTATAACAAACACACGTAACAATCTCTACTGAGTACTTCACAGAAACAGTTGATTTTAAGATGGTGGCCCAAATTTGATTACAAAAACACATCTTAATATATCATCATAAAAAAATATTTAATATATTCCACCCTGTATGCATATTTTGAATTAATTAAGAATATTTATTGACTTATGGTATTGCGAAAATAATAGAATTTTGCCCCTACTTAAAAATAACAAAAAAATCATCTAATTTTTACACACTTTGGGTATTGTTTGAGCTACATCCATTTATTATTTCGGATTAATAAGAAATAACAGCGGCTTATTATTATTAGCCGATAGTTGTTGTGAGCTTAATTGATAAATGAAGAAAATAAAAATATTTTTAATTATATTTTTGGGATACTATACGTACACACTATATGTACACATTTATTATACCCATCATTATCATCATCATTAGCACAATAGTCCAGTAATGAATCAAGTTTTCTCTTACAAACTCATCATTTTATTCAAGAGACTCTTCTGACCGAATGCTTATTTAAAAAAAATCAATCTTTACTTTGTTTCTATGCCTACGGTGGTTTTGCAATATGAATATGTCGAATTGTGCAAAATCGATGATTATGAAAATAAAAAGAAGAAGATAATATGGCGATGGTGCAAGAGTTACCATTGTGGTCCAAAATGAAAGACCTTCGCCTGGAAATCACTGACCGGAAAATTCCATCTTCCGAGGCGAACATATCACAAAATTAACACATAAATATTAAAAAAATAAATTACATTAAATATAACTGTAATAAGGGGGGTAAATTAATGATATTTTCAATAATAAGTCTTTATTTACATAAAATGTAGCGTGCTTTGTAGTTTTTATAATGTATGTATGTATTCCATTAAGTTTTTCGATTTCAAATATGGAGTAAATAATTATTGTCGTATAAACAATTCAATTTTATGTAATTATTATATCAAACTAATTCATTTAATTAAAAACTGGTAAATTTAATTACAAAATTATTATTTTCCATTAAAACCTTGTTGCAAAAATGAATGTTGAAATTGAACAATTTCATTGCCATAAAGCTTCGCCGTTTATACAACAGATGTCGCCTTTACACATTTTAAAATAAATAATAAAATTCGCTATATTAATAAAAATTTATTTATTAAAAACTAATCGTGAAAGATAATATTATGGTAGAAAGCGCTTAGAAAAAAATATTTAAAAAAATTTACATCACTATTTACAACATCACACATATATTATATGTAGGTCCAAATTAAAATAAACATGAAGCGATAATTTTAGTCCGTGCTGTGTTTTTCTCTCAAAAGGAACATAAAAAAGGCCTTTATTTGTACACGGTATTTATCTGCTCATCCAACTGCAATTTATAATTGGGTAACCATATTTTATAGTTAGTAGAGTTGGGGTGCATTTATAATTTATTTGAATAAAGCTGAACTGCAGTTGTTTGTTTATTTTAGTAGATTTTTTTATAATCCTGGACTTCCACAATAATCGCCGATTCTGTCTGAAATACATTCGAAGATGTCAAAGGAAACGTCGCAGTTTCTTCCATTATCTGAAATATTTTAATAAATTGCAATTAGATACATAAACTTAAAAAAAGGGAAAACATGATATAATAGAGACAATATAACGAACTTTAATATAGCGAATAATTCGAGAAATGTAAAGAAATCTATCGAAATCTACCTTAATAATGGATTTATTATTCATTCTATCGAATTTAATCGTTATATTGAAGTTCCACTGTACATATTTATATGTTTGTTATAAATCATGAAAATACCAATAGGATTATACAATAGTTTTTTTTTTTTTTTTCCCATGCTTTCTATCATTAAATATTATTACTTATTTCATATAATTTACATAAAAATTATCATGTTAGTTTTAGGTAAAAATACTTTTATATTCTGTATTATCTGTAAGTGTAATTCCTAAGATTTATTGTATTAATTTGTAAACTTAATAAAGAAATAGTAATATAATATATGGTATTACATTAAGCTTATTAATGGATTTTAAGAATTTTATATAATATATTTAATTATTTAATACCAGAGGTAAGATTATTTTTTTATTTACGCATTTGCTGATAAAAATATTAATAATTTTTTTCTAAGGATGGCAACATTTTTATGGTATTTATAAGTATTCTATATTCAAAAAGCTACTTGATTTTTATGGCTGTCGTGTTTTTAGAAATGTCATAATATATGTACATATATGTATTATTGAATATAATAAAAAATATAAAGTTAAAACAATATTTGATTAGTCACTCATTTAGGAGAAAAATTATAAATCTTTTGGTAATAATAGTCAATAAGTTTTTGAGGGTTAAATAATAAAACAGCAATATTTAATGCAACAAAACTATCGTTCATAATATTATTAAATTAATAATTATTAAATTATAATACTAACCGATTGGAAGTGTTCTGGAATAATGTGCGTGATATTTCATAAGACAGTCTCTACATCCTTCGACAGTGGCCATGAAATATCCTCTTTCATTAACACCTTCAGAATAAAGCCTCACAAGACCTTCGAGGGTTGGGAATCCGAAACCGTCAACCTGGAATTAATATTACTGTATACAATATCATATAGTCATCCAATGTTAAGTGCTTTCTATACAAGAAACCGGTCGTTTCCTTTTACAGTAGGTATAAAAGTGAAAGGAAATCTGTTTGAGCTAAAACTATATGGCTAAATAATGGTTAATATAAATAACACATGAATGTACTCACCGCTTTAACTTTCCTGTAGACACATTGCAGCAAACACTGAAAGATAATTCACGATATTAATAACAAATCTCTTTCGAAACAGTAAAATATAATATTTCCATATAAACGGGGTGTGGAAAACATACATTTCAAAAGCGACTACGTGTTTTACGAGTTTTATCCTTAATTGTGAAATTACGACTTGAAAAATGCAATAAGAAGGTACTGGTAATTGCAATATCATATTATGCAAATATTTCAACACTTTAATGTCAGATTATTTATTTTTAATTATTTGTTTTCTTTTAAAGGATATGTAAAAATTTCATGGTTGGGTATGCATAATATGAAAATAATTAAAAAAGAAGAAAAATGTATAGTTGATATTTGTCTACATAAATAAATATATATAATCAGGAGGTCCAAAAAACAGAGCAGTTTTTAAACAGTGAGTTTTCTCATATTTTGATGATTAAAAAGGTATGTATTTCATCAAACTCAATCAATAAATGTATGGTTTTTTAATGGACCTTGTAGTTTTTAACATGAAAAACTGGTAAATTAACAACAATACGAATAGGTTTCGTTGTATTTCATTACCACTCGTTGAAATCACGATTGATGTAATATTTAATTTACTTTTTTTTTAACCATTTCATAATTTAATTAAGTGTTATTTAATACTTACACCTGCTATTCTCTTTTCGTCATGTGTGAAAGGAACTTCTCTTTTATTTCTAGTTCTCTTTTCAGGCATCATTTGTTCCTGTTTGATGACTTCGAGAGCCTCTGAAATTATTATGCATATTGTTAAATTATCTATAAAAAACATTTTATTTGAAGGCTTGAATATAAATTTCAAATTAAGGTTTATGAAAAATTAAATGCATTGTTTTTTTTGTAAGAAAACATTATACCAAAGATAAAGATATGTTTTTTATTTAATTTTGAAAGCGAGCTTGAACATTTTTAGTTTTTAGGTTTTCTATCCTTTTAAAATATACTAAATACACTCCTTATAATTAATTGTCTTTTGTCTTTTTACACTTTTTTTCATACTTTTCCTCAAAAATATTTAAATGTAGAAGCCGAAAATTTATTAATTAAAAGAGCTCTTTATTGTAGATACCAGGATAATTTTAACAAAATTTTGGTTTTGTTATAAACCTATTAAAATTTAACTGGTTGGTGATGTTTTTTAACTAATAAAGTTACATTGGGACACTACGAAATCAGATTAACCTTGATATTATTTCGAATCTCCAGTCACAATAGCTGATGGATTATTTTGTATACCTATTACCACAAAGTCGATATCCTATTTTAGAATATATTAGAAGTGTAATTATTACTAATGGTAGATAATATTTATATTTTTCTTGGGTTAAGCCTACACTTTCATAATAACAAATCATTCCACTTCGCTGTGTTTGGCGACATTTCTCACCAAATGGTTTATTTGTACGTTATGCGCACTTCTGTATTGCAAAATATAGAAACAACTATTTACTATTGCACTACACCTTTCATATTGCGTTAATACTCAGTAAACTCTTGTTCTAGTTACCAAAGGCACTTTATAAATATGTACATACAATGTATGATTTTGCTCAACAGCAACAATGCAAATTAATTACGAAACACCGATGAACTTTCCTTTGAAACTATTTAGAAAACATATTGCATCATAATCATCAAGATGAATGTATTGAGTAAGAAATGTTATAAGAACCGATGCATTTCGATCGAAATGCTACTGATTGAAAATGTCAAGGATTGATTTAATAGTGGGAATAATTGATATATTTATTTTGTATTCAATGACCTCAAGTACAAAGTAAAATCTATTGATTTTTTATCAAACAATAATACTTAAAAACAATTGAAAAAATAATCATCGAACGATTATTTTCATAATTATTGAATACAAAAAAAATATATATTTAAATCCAACACTTTCTGTAATATACACTTTATTTAAAATTGATATATATCTAGTTTTATGATAATTAGAAGCCGTATTTTTGAGAAGGATTGTAATTTGAATGTTTGTTTTCGTACTTAGTAATTACAAATTAAAATTGTGATTTCCCACGCCACTCGCACAAGTTTATGACTAATTGTCAGGAATTTTGTGCTTTTTAAATTTTAAAATTATTTATTGGATAATCGAGGAATTAATTGTGGTATTTTTAATGTACATACATGCATATATAAATATACAATACATTACAAGTTCAACCAACCTTTTAAATATTATATTATTTATTTACGACTGAGAGCATTTTGAAAAGGTTTTTAAATATTTGTTCAGTTATTGACTAAACATTTTTTAGACCCAAAAACTTGTTAATTGTCTGTCGGTGATCTTAACTATTACTAGTTACACATGTCACCGACTTAATAATCAGTATTTACCTTACAATACAGGATATCAGAGTAAACCTGGATCAAGACGATCGATCAGGATTTTATTAATATTATTTCCAATCTCCCAGTCGTAATAACCGATCAAATCAATTTAAAATTGTTTGATTTAAGCGGGAATTGAACCCATGACCACAGTATTTGTCCCCTGAGCTATTACGCTGGTACTGACAAATGCTTATTTGAATAATGAATGATCTTGTAAATGTCACTTTCTATGGAATTCATCAAAGCATTGTTTGTGAAATCGAATCTTATATTGTCCAAGAATACTTCTCACATGCAATTATCCCCTTTGTATGAAAGTATTTAATAATTTACCGTTTCCTCAGTCTATGGGAAGAAGTATGGCAGACAATGCTGTAGGAAATTAAACATTAAAAGAAAACACAACTTTATTATGTATGTAGTTATTACGCACAACGAGCTTTTTATGGGTGGTGTTTTTCATACCAAAAAGTGAATGTTTTTTTCTATTGAATCTGACACACTACAAAACATTTAAAAACGCGTCATTATTATAAAAAATATACAGTTTTATATTGACAGAAAATTTTTGTATAGAAAATATACGTCATGGTGTATTTATTTACTCGTAATCCGGTTTGAAAACAAGTTTAATCAGTGTGCAATTGAATCAAAAGTGACTCAAGTAAACCATTAATCTGACATTGAATTTCAACACTTAATGTAATATAATTAAAATATTTTATCATAAAATTACATCAGCTTACATTAAATATTTATTTTGGAAACATCTCAGCTTAAATATATATATGTAAAACATTTTATCAATTATCAGTTGCCAAGGGAGAAAAATAGAAAATCTGAAACTTTTTTTCAGAATTTAATTTAATAATAATAATATATATATATATATATATATATATATATATATATATATATATATATATGTTTATATATATATATATATAATTAAAAAATATATTAAAATTCTGTGTGCTCTTAAGTCTTTATGGAACTGAGTCACATATTCAAAATCTGAAAAAAAATGAAATTCATTCAACTCGATGTTTATAATCTCGATTTTCCGTCAAACAAAAAAACAAAAAAAAACTATTCACAAATTTATAATTTAAATTAAAACTACCCTAGTTCTCTATAATATGCAAATCATTCCCTTAATATATTTAAAGATCACTCAAAGAAATCATGTTCAATAAAAGGCTACACATATATTTTCATATACAGAGGAATAATATTTAAGATATTTTGGAATTGAAATTGTTAATAAAATGTTTAAGAATAATGAAAAAAAAATCTACTAAAAATATCGTAACAATTAATTCAAGCCGGTAAAATACAAATCAGCAAAATATTAAAAATAACGATTGCAAATTCAATTAGAAATATCATTTTATGTACTACAGTAAATTCACTGCTTATAATTGCTCAAAAAGGCAATAATTAATCACACCGCAAAACTATGATATATATTATTATGTATATTATACATGAATAAAGATATAAATTTGTAACTATACATATACATATAAAAATTATCTCATGCTCTAATTGTTTCTGATAATTTATATTAATTTTTAAATAATGTTAAATATGTGTTGTATTACATTAAACATAAAAGTAACAGAGGTTCTATGACGCAATTTCCTTCCTCAAAAGTTCCTTATCTTCATTATCTGAACGTTTAAAATTTTAGAAATCGCTTAAACGACTTGAAAAACACAAAATAATAACTCGCTTTTAATAATAACCATGACCGAGTTCTTCGTGAGTGCTTTAATTTCCATTTGAAATGAAACTCTTTATTCTAGTGTATTTTGCAGATAATACGTTTTGTTAAAATCGGCCTTGAAATTACAGCTTGTTTAGACAAAAACCTAATTTAAAAATATATGGATTTTTTGTCATACATCCACTGAGGTTTTTTTTATTTACATATCATAAATATTTTTTTTGAAAGGTTTTTATTGACGA
This sequence comes from Agraylea sexmaculata, assembly GCA_022606485.1. NCBI lineage: Eukaryota > Metazoa > Arthropoda > Insecta > Trichoptera > Hydroptilidae > Agraylea > Agraylea sexmaculata. The sequence continues at coordinate 45,683 of JAGTTH010000106.1, read as the reverse complement.
ATGCAGTTTTAAGTAGAACGGTGTGGTTTATTTAAATTTAAATTTCGTAATAAATAAGCCTAATTTAACATACACAATCCATTGAATAAATTAAAATTAATCACATAAATTAACTCTAATTTATACATCTACGTATTTAACATGGGATTTATTTATAATTATTTTATTTTACAAGTTCACTTCGAAATTTGTATGTTTTACACCCTTTTGTAAATTTGAAATGAAGAAGGTTTTTAAGTGAAAAACTTATATGGATGATAAAATCAAAAAGACATTTTGAATAAAATAAAATCATATATTATTTTTCAATTAGACCGCACTTTTTGTATAAATTTTATAAAAATAAAAAAGTTTATTCTTGTTCGGGAAATATTAGGATGAATAATTATTTGAGTAACGATAATATATTATTATTAAGGTTCATGAGACCAATATAAAATTTATTATATATTTTTATTTGCAAAAAAAATTGAATTAAATGTAGAACAGAGCAGGTTTTGTCATTGAATACTTATTTATGAGTTGTCCTCGTCCATAATATATATTATTATCTGATTTGAAAGACTACATACATAATTCAATATTCTTATCTTAAAACTAGATATGTTACATTTCAAATGACAACAATTAATTTTTTATACATATTTACCTTTCAATATGGACAATTTGATCTCTTCTTGACATTGTGTGATTACTCTTTCTATTTTCTGAGGAGCTGTTGGTGGACTTTGACATCTTTTCTCCTAAAAGTGTAACAAAAATAAATGTGAGCATTCTTTTTCAATTATTAATTTAGTCAACCATTAAAATGGGTGTCTCTTCTTTAAACTCTAATTAGTATTTAAGAAAATCATGCACTTTGGTAATTTTAAAAGGTATTAAATATTTTAAAATTGTTCAATTTATTTACTCAATTATCGGGATGAATTAATTAAAACAGAATAGGTAATTTGCATTATTTATTGGTAAATTTATTTATATAATTGGTTTATTTAATGACTTAAATGCGCTTTGTGTTGTGGTTTGAGTATAAAAAACGTCAATTTGTGTATTTTTAAAATTATTAATTCAGACATAAATTTATAACAATGCATTACGCCTTTTTAAAAGTTAATAGATTTAGGTTAACCTTATGAGATAGTTTGCCATTTTTTATAGTTTTATATTGAGAATATATACAGGGAGTGGTTAAAATTAAAAAAAAAAATATTACACACGCGACAGGTTCAGTTGTTAAACAGTTGATTATAAAATGGTGGCCCAAACTCGATTTCAATAGCACTAATAATATTTTTTAATTTATAATAATATAAGATATTCTCAGTAAGTTTAGGTCCCACCTGTATATATTGCTTAAGTAGATACGCCAAAACTATATTTTTTTATATAAATTTAATAATATTTATTACGTTTCTGTATCAGATTTGTATACAAGTAGAGTAATGCTCCATAATATTGTCATTGTTGCATAAGAATATGCGGTATCTTGAAGGTCAGTATTATGGTGAAGGTAAAAGTGGAAACCAGAGGCCACCTGGTCATAATTATATTCATTAAATAATATTAAATAAATATAGGCAATATAGGCAGGGTGAGAAAAAAAACATGTAAATGATGTGGATAACAGAATTTTCAACTAATGCAATTCCCGTCGGGAATTATTCATAGGCAAAAATGATAAATCTCAAGGCGCTATTTAAATTTACTTTGAGACATGCAGATTTCAACTGTGGATACATAACAAAGCACACGATATTAAAATGAAAAGTATTATATAATATAATATTTATCGAAAAACATTTTCGCAATGATACGGCTTTACTTCCCGTTATCAGCCCACGCGTTGTATGCAAAATACTCATTTTCGAATATACCGCTATGTAAATTAACATTTGGCTTTGAAAATCAATAATTATAATTAGCGAATGTACATTTATAATAATCAGTCGGCATTCATACATTTCGAATATTTATTATCGTACAGAATAATTAATTATTTCATGTAATTTTAGTGACACTGAATTTAAAACACCAGGACGGCCTTAACTGAAATAAGATCATTGTCGAGTGAAAGGAGAAATACTTGAAGAATAAAGAGAAAGAGAGGAAATTGATTTACATCATTGCATCGACTATAAAGATAATATCAAAAATATACAATTTCTACATTAGATTATCTATTAAAATAGATTAATTGTAATAAATATATGTTGAAATTACTGTAGTGTTCAAGGAGAATAAAAAATGGTTCCCTCTTTTATATAAAGTCATAAAGTCTAATGTGCTATATATACCATATATATATATATATATATATATATATATATATATATATATATATATATATAATAAGGTTTTCTAATGAAAAAGTTTTACATTCTCAATTAAAAAATACAATTTTGAGATATGACGTTTTTGAAAAGAGTAAGCGAAATTAGTTTGTTTATTTTTATGAATGAATATTGAAAAAAATATTTTAAAAAAGTTCAATTCATATACAACATGTTTTTAATTGAACTTCAAATATTGTGGCCAAATATTTTTATTTATAATAAAATAATTATTTACAGGTCAGTGAACTACGCAAATTAAGTTAATAATGTTGCCATACGATACTCATAGACTCATAAATAATAACTGAAGATTCTCAAACACATAATGTCACAATAAAATATTTTGTATAGTAAAAACTTCTTAATATTTAAATTTCAATCAAAGAAATGTTGTATAATATATGAAATGTGGACAATTAATAATACATTAGTATGAATTTTATTTTAAAATTATGTCACCAAACAATGTACAACAACAATAATCATAGCAAATCAACCAAATATGATCTGATGAAAGTGTCTAGTCTATCATCATTTATTATTTTATTAATGAACTAGGGTAATTTTAATTGAAATTTTCAATTTGTTATGTTCTGCTTGGTTTTTTAATACGACGGTAATAAGCTGTTTATTTTTTCATTCAGAAAATGTTAGAATTTTCAAAATAAATTATAATTAAAATAATAAATTTAATACGGTTTTCATATTATGACAACACTCATCACAATATTTAAAAAGCGTATCATTTATTATGCATTATTAAATATATCTAATATTATTTTGAAATTAATTTAATATTATTATCATTAAAATAGCCGTTTCGAGATTTTAGATATGTATTTAATGGTTGAAAAATAATTGGTAACTCTGGTAACACTGATGCTTGAATGATGTATCCGCACAGACATACAACATACACACACGTTAGATAATTATATATATTACTAGGGTAATTTTAATTGAAATTTTCAATTTGTTAAAGTTCTTTTATATTTTTCTTGTTTTTTTACTAGGACGGTAAGAAGTTGTTTATTTTCTCATTCAGAATATGATTGAATTTTCAAAGTACTTATTATAATTTATAATAAGTACAATAATTTAATACGGTTTTTATATGATTGCAACACTCATATGAAAACACTCATCACAATATTTAAAAAGCGAGTTTCCCAATAAATACTATTTTTTGAGGATTGTCATTTATTATGCATTATTAAATATATCTAATATTATTTTGAAATTAATTTAATATTATTATCATTAAAATATCCGTTTCGAAATGTTAGATATGTATTAATTGTAGTAAAATAATTATATGAAATATTATTCTTCCATCTGGTAACACTGATGGTTGATTGATGGATCTGTACAGACATATAACATACACACACTTAGACAATTATATATATTATATTAATAATTTATTGTAAATTAATTTCTTAACGATGTCTTTGTATCGTTTATGTATCATTCAATAAGTGATCGTTGAACTAACTACTAGTGGGAGAGTTTCATTGACAGGTAACCGATACTGAAAAGTTGATCAGTGGCATTGATTTTGAATGAACCAGACCCTTATAATATAATTTATGTAATTTAGATGACCTTGTTGATCAAGATCTTATAGTAGTACGCCCACAACTAGAACATGTGGGATGTGTTGCCATAGACAAGCCGACCATATTTAGACAGCTCTGGCGATTTCTATACATCACTTTACCAACGGTGATTTCATCGCTAAAAAAATATTTAAAAAAAAAATTGCGACACCAGAAAATTATATGTAAAAGGATTTCGAATTCTATATATTTTGTTGGGGGTTAGAATAATATAGAGATATACCATCATAATATGGTTAAAAATGTATACAATGTAGGCTTCGTTTGAATTTGTGTTACTTTCAGAAGGTTTGTGTTACTACATTCAAATTGTCATATTATGGCTGCTAATTTTCTTATAAAATAGTATTTAATAATATCACGTTACTTAACTATTAAAATACATAATAAAAAAGCATACATTATGCAGGAAATAAAATTATAGAGAAGATTTAAACTAATAATATATACCTATTTAACCACTGAAGAGAATTCACTATTATTGCATTATTAATATATTTTTTCTTTGAGACAGTTTTATTTCATCCAAATTATGGATCTTCCACGACCAGGCTTGGGTATTTTAACTAAGGGCTTTATGGTTTTCCAAAAGTTTAGATAATTTCAGTTCTAGTTACCCCCCACATGATATTATCAAAATCAAAACATTGTCAGTCATTATCGAAGACTTAGTGGGTAATATTTGTTTTGAAAGGGTTTTTAGTAGAGAAATTTGCGTATTTGTGGTGTTTTAATTGTTTAAAATAATTATTTGGTGTAAAAAGTAAGTCAAACGAAAGAGCGCCTTCGTGGATTTGCATGAAAAATGACAATTTTAACAATATTTTGATGAACAAACTTTTAACAAATGAAACAGTCAGGGATTAAATGATGTTTACGTATTAAATTAATGTGTTATTTGTATTGATATGTGTATGTAAAATGAAAATATCGCACCCCTTCTGAAGAGACGGCGCTGAAGGTGAGGGTGACGCCGAAGCAGAGGCAACATAGCAACACTGGAAACACTACCCTGGACATCATATTGTTAACTTTATTACACTGATTTCACACAAGTGTTTGATCCACGGTGCTTATTCACAAACTAGCCGGTTCGAGTCCCGGTGTAGTGGATATAAGAGTCGTTGGTGTCGCAAGAAAACGTCGCCGTGATGTCGACTGTTCGAAGCCTTCACCGCAAATGAGAAGCCTTCGTATTTCTCACAACACCTTCACTCCATTCTCCTGGCGAAATTGGAGCCTGTCACCAAATTATATATTAAAATAATCTAGAACTAACAAATTGAATAACCCTACTTGTGGACTAGGTACTTCAAACAAGCTCCCAGTACAATATTTATATGAAGAAGAAGAGTACAACTATTTACTTGCATCCGCTAAAATTAACAATAGTATTCAGCAATAAATACTATAAATTTTTCAAAACCTCTTACTTTATTATTATTTTTTAATTGGTCGGAAGAAAGAGAAAGCTTTTAATTTATTTATAAATATGATTTAATTGTGGAATACTGAGTTTTATAGGGCATACTAAGCCATATTTTGACGATTTTGAGTTAGGGATGTATTTGTATGTTTTTTATTACTTTATCTACTGCCAAAACGCACTTAGTCGTATCATCAATATTTTGAGATATTTTTTTTTACATTTTTAGTGTCTGTTAGTTATTTAGTTCTGGTAGTTAAAGTAGAGGTATTTTTTTATATAATTTTGTTATATTTGGAAAGATAAAAGAAGTCATTGACTTATACCACATTCTAAATTATTCAAATATATACCATCAATTTATAGTTCTGTTGAGACTGTAACAAAATTTATGAAAACATTTAACTTTAATTGAGAAAATATATAGCGATGATATTTGAACTAAATTTATTAAATTCATTACCACATTAAATTTATTACCACATTAAAGACAAAGATTCATATTTTAAAACATAAATTCGTCCCAAAATAATATATTACATTATACTATAGGCTTATTTTAATATACTTTGTTAAAATAAAGCAATTTATTATTTCATATAAAAAATTTTGCTTTTTTTATCAAATACATAAATTATAATAATATTAATTTATTTGAAACATGTCAATAAATATAAAATCCATATTTGTTTCTGTATGTGGGCGAAAATCTATAGGATTTTGACTCATTTAAGAATATTGTCGTTGACTTGTATTACGTCATACAATTTATTGTAAGACAATGAACTTTATTTATTTATATTTAAATGATAACGATTAAAAATAAATAATTATCATCATGAGTCAGTAGCTTGTAAGTTCAGTGGTCAAAATGATAAATAAAAAAAATCTTTTTTGACACCTATTGATTTCTAAATTGTAAAACCAATCCCAAATATATTCTTTACTTTATGTTTTCTCAGTTATATTTATATTATTTGATAATTTTATCAATCAACACTGTAAACTTCCTACTTTTAAAAATGTATTTAAATTTAATAGTTGTATAATTCAATTTATATTAGTCATAAATTCGATTTAAATTATTTTTCGAAACATATTTATTACGAGTAACACACAAAATTGCAAAATGGGTCAATCGATCGTCCGTGTCCGTTGTTGAAATGAAACTATTGATGCAGAAACTCTGAATATTTAATTAGTGTGAATTTCAGGAAATTGATTTGTCGAGTATGCAACTTATTATAGAAGAGAAAGCATAAAATGTAGTTTGTCATTTAGTCGAATTAAAAGTTGATGCAATCTTGTGCGATTATCCAACAACCCGTTTTCCTGCAAACCTTTAATGCATACGCGGGTATTAGAAAATCTGTTTCAACATCTCTCTGCAAGTATGAAAAATCATAAATTGCACACAAAAATATGAAAGAGAAATCGAATCCCAACCATAGTTCAATTTTTAATAATGTACTGAAGAAATAACCAACCTTTGATACATTTTATATTAACAATACAAGTTTTTCTAGAAATATTATACCTACTTACAAGTTGACAAGATAATTCTACGAATCAACTAATATGTAAAATACCCATTAAAATATATTTTGTAATAAAACACATAATAAACAGTTTAATTTTAGTTATAACTACAGTAAATAATAGTCGATCTAACATTGAAGGTATAATTATTTATGTATACATTAATCCAATTAATTTATGTTAGGTTGGGATAGAATTAACTGATATGATGAAAATATTAATTATTTTATAAAAACTTGTCCAAAAACTGACAATATACAGGGTGAAAAGAAAATAAATATTTTTGAGCTTGAAATATTAATGTTTGTTTATTGAAAAAAATATATACATATCATTGAGTATTTTAGTGCAAACATATAGGGTACAAATTCATTAATAATATGTCATTTTAGCTTTACAACAAATGTATGAGGATTTTCAGTGAGAAATAAATGCATCACACATTTGTAGTAATTACTCCATATCTAAAAATATCTAACCGGGTATTTTAATAATAATAATAATATTATATTAATTTCAAAATATTTCAAAAGATATTTAACAATAAAGCCAAGAGGGTGAAAATTTAGGTTTTCAATTGCTTACAAATGTAGAATTTTCTGATATTGACAGAACAATAAATTATTTTAAAAATTTGATGTATGATAAATGTAGATATCAGACAGATGAAGTAAAATAATATAATAATCAAATTGCAAAGGTAATCGTTGCAGGGATCAAATATACATCAAAACACTTCATTATACCCAATTGGACTAGGTCTGGTAATAATTATGTAAAATTTACAGTTTCAATACTAATCGAGTTCAGAGGGGCGATTGCCACTTAGAGGCGATTATTACAGTAATACGGAAGATGAGTTATTATTATAAATTTATATAAATTGAACCGAGCAGTGATTATGCAATAGTGGTAAGCATGACTAGACTAGAACCAAGCGATGGTGAAGCCATCAAGTGAGCAGTTAAAAGAGAAAGCGACTTGTGCGAATCCCGGTCATATTTATGTCACTCTTTGACACGTCCTACTTGTTCTCGGATCGAAAACAATAAAGTTTCTTCCTTGTTGCTTTCGATAACTGTACTCATTTTATGGAACGGCGACTTCAGGTCATACAGAACTGTCATTATTATTGGGCTAAAATGAATATCGATTGTGAAATATATATTTTTAATAACCGTGCATTTTAGTGACACAGGCTTATTCAGGAAAACAATTGCATAATTTGAGATTATAACATCCGTCTGCTGCAATTATCTCAATATTTTTTTATCTAAACCATTTCAACAGTTTCAGTGAAAATATCGGCAATTTATACATGGTTTTAATTGACACTAAAATCTTTTTATCGTAATTATGTAATGCCAGTACAACCATTAAAAAAATATACTAAAGGGGGCCGTATTTTTTCGTATAAAAAAATAATTTTATAATAATAATTTATGATGACAGTTTGAGAATCTTCGGTGTTATCAATATGGGGAAATATATTTTATCATAATAAAAAAGTACTGCAGTTAGAATAAGTAAATATGTAATTATACACTTTTAGAAATGTAGTTTCTCTTCGGTTATTATAATTAGTGAATAAATGATGTCATCATAGGACAAAAACAAAATTCATTTTCAAGGTCAAGTTAAAATGAATAAACAATAAACAAGTATGCTGTCATAACTCCTAAGGTCGCTGACCGTATTTGCATCAACAAGAAGTAATATTGTAAACATGTTTTGATAATGTCTCAGGTTGCTGACAGTTTGAGGTTGTTGTTTACGTACTATTGTTGTTTCATTAATCCTATAACGTATGCTTATAATAATACAAATTCAAATCAGGCGGTCAATCACCTAATAAGTAAATACGCAACACTCTCAAACTTTTTAAAATAATAATTAAAAAGTGAAAAGATTAACTAGCCGACTTGGAGCATTAATTGTGGTGTAGATGGATTACATGGTATGTGCTTATTCTTCAATTTAATTATTTTAGTATGAATAAAAAACATGTTGTATAATAGAACTATCAACGGTAATTTATCAAATATTTATTCATTAACAATAATAGCTCAGATGATAAGGCACGTCGCTACAAATTCTGTGGTCATAGCTTCAAATCCCGTTCATGTAAAAAATTGATTTGATCGGTTATTACGACTTGGAGATCGAGAAATACATATTATTAATAAAAATCCCGATCGATCGTCTTGATCCAGGTTTACTCTGATTTACTGTATTGTGAGGTAAATTGTAAGGTGACTATTATTTCTATATATATATATATATATATATATATATATATATAATAAAAATGCCATTTTAATTTTAATATATGACATTAAACATTTTTTTAATAAGCTTCTGACTTAGATGCGTTTTGTGTTATATACATATTTAAGCCAAAAACGGTTTTTTATAGATACGTTTTACTTGTAAAGTATAATATTATATAATTTATCAGTGCAATGCTTTCTCATAATGTAATAAAAATTATAGGTCTATGCAGATTTTGTATAAGCATATAGTTTGATATTCCGCAAAAGCTTCTTATTGATCCAAATCGATTATTCTATATTACATCACAGAGTGACCTTTCATATACTTTAAGAGCATGTCTATTTGACCAATAAGAAGCTATCGCGTTATATCAAACTGACACGAGCTTACATTTCAATTTTTTTGTTGTTGTTGTTACTTGAGTTAGGTTAGGTTAATTAAGGTTACGATTTGAAATTAAGGAGTTGCCTTTATTTCTGTGTAAAAAAATTATGAATATTCTAAACTGATAATTTCAATACCCTCAATTAACAAGTGTATTTTTGCTTGAAAGCAACAACATATTTTAAAATGTGTCGTGTGGGACTTTTTTTTCTTTACTACATAGCAAAATGATGTTGTGGTTTTGCGGTAATAATAATAGTCGTATAATACAAAGAAGCGCCGGTCTTTCAAACAGCAAACTCAATTTTGAACCACACAAACCAGCCTCTCTAAATAAACCTTTAAGTGTGTATTCGTGAAAGAATTTCAACACTGACCTTCTACATATCATAACATCTATAATTTAACAATTATTCATGTCTGTGTTGCGATATCGTTCCGGCAATGGATGATAACATCTAATTGTATTTTTTTCTTCATGAAAGTGTATATTGATGACCTCCTGTGTGCGCTTTCTAACAGGTGATTCCATCTGCTGATTCTTTTAATTAATTTCATAATAATCACACATGATAAACTACTTCATTCTTGAGAATAACATTTGTGCAATAATGGGCTATTTTAAAAATTGTATTGTTTGTGCATGAAACTGCTCGGTGTATTTTTAATAATGTTTGTTTTTCAATCACCTAATATTTACATACAAATGTATGGATAAGGTCGTCACTTCCTCATGGAGCAGTGACATTTTTGCTTTAATTGCTTTTTTTTTGTTAGTTATCTTTTGTAAGAGGCACAAAATGATATGTTATAAAACCAACATTTATTTTGATACCCTATGTAATTCAAAGTAAAAATTAAATAAAAAACAAAAATCGCAGTTATACGCTTAAATTCTGCTTGATGTTAAAAAACTGGATATCAGGAATTATATTGATAAAATCCCGATCAGTTGTTTCGATACATTTTTACTCTGATTTCCTGGATAATATGGTACTATTGTAAAAGGTAAATTCAAGCAAATAACGATACGTAGTAAAGAATATTTACATTTAAATCAAATAAGACTAGGCTTTTTGGCGCATTTCTAACTTTCATCAAATAAATATTCCAAATAAACTAAGTTATAGTTATATTACAATTTCTTTATTATGTATAAGTTTTTACAATGATTGATAGAACAATACATCTTTGGAAATAGACTTAGATGTACAGAGTATATAAAAAGTTATAGTTCGAAGTATCAAATTAAGTATGTAAAATTTTATTTGATAAGATTCTAGAGAAGATGATCATATATATTGTATATTATTGCCTGATATATTGTAGATTATAATATTTCATATGAATTACACACATTTCCAATTATGCAACTAGATAACCGTTTTCGCAAAGGATATGTGGAATATCATCGGTTTTTGTGTTTCTTTAAATGGATTGTAAAGCATTATTTTATTCTGTATTAATTCATGACAAGACTGATGCTGTTTTTCATAATGAAAAATTACTGAAATATTATCGAAAACTAGTCTAACCTCCCTTCAAAATCACAAGAAGCCCATTTGAAATCTTAATTATTACTATCGGAATTGTGCCTAAAATAGTTACCTTCCTTGATCTTTATTGTGTTCTACCTGTCTTAATAAAAAGAGAGAGTGAATGTGTATGGTACAGTGGTTAATAGGGTTTATCTTGGGTATAATCATGACGGGTAATGAACCTAGGACACGTGCTTTACACGTGTGCAAGCACAAGAGACTTGTACAATATATCAAGACATGCTCCGTTAACCACTGCGAACTTATTGTAACTACTATATCATAAAATGATCAGTTAAACTATCGCCTTAAAATGTTAAAATCGCATGATACATATTAGAAATTGATATTGATACTAAAAATAGGGTACACAGTTAAATTTCCGTTGAGTTTGCTATCTTTAAGCTGTAGTAAGATTTTCTTACTTAAAGACACTATATACACATTTACATATAGTGATCGTACGCCCTTTATGTCACTACTGAAAATATTTAAAATAAATAAAAAATATTATTATGTTCATGAGAAAAAACACGAGGTCCAAAAATACAACAATATTCAAAGTACAACACAGGAGACATTGTGTTTCCTTGCTTTTTTCAACATTAACTTCGTAAGTATGAGATGTTATGTCTAGATTATAAATCAACGGGTTATTGTAAATACTCCTTGTTATATTTGTAGAGAAAAAATTTACTAAGGACATGCACAAAAGTGAACTAACCTAGAACCTTCGTATACAATGCTTATGATATAAAATAAAATATTTCTTAGATTGAATTTATAATAATATAATACAGGATGACCCTAAAATATCGAACAATTAAATTGTAGATAAAACTATAAAAAAGATTTTTATTTGAGAAAACATTGAAATTTTATTTGAATAACATTTACGTGATTTTTTATAAAAAATCAACCACCTTATAAAACATAACTGACAAATCTTATGGAAAAGTGCCATATTACACGACTTTGAATCTTCATTCACACATTTAGTGCCTTTAAGCTTGTTTCCCATAAAATGTATTTTTTCAAGGAAGAGTTTATCTGTTGTTGGAACAACCTGTAGAATATGATCGAGAGTAACAAATGGATGGGATTTATCATTTGGATCATGGTACCAGTATGCTATAAGTTGTCTCATTTGTTCTGTTTATTTCTTTGAAAATACTTTGTATTAATATTTCAATGGAAAGCCGTTAAATTAATTATTTTTCGCATATATTTACTAACGAATTTTCACAGCGCGGTGCTAATTTGGGTGTTATACTTTTGCATACAATTTATTACATTCTGAACGAGATTTTCCTTTAGCTTTTGATATAAAATAGATTAATAATTCGATAAAATTATAAATACATTTTAGCCTTAATTTGAAAGCTTACCCATCTTCTTTATTGTTTTACTATTAACTATTTTTTCCTATGTTTCTAGTCCAAATATCGAAATTTAATTATGGCCAGAAAGATAATATCACTATTGAAACCGGTAGGATAATTCTTCTATGAGTTTTTTTTTTTAATATTTGTTAGCTGTCTTTTTTATTCTTCATCTTATTTTTTTTATTTTGTAAACCATCCATTATCTGTAATGTTACGATGGTTGAAATTTTTGTATATATGTGTAAATAAATAAATAAACTAATTGTTATACAAGCTGTATGTGTATACGAGTATATCAAAAGCTTATTTATAAAAATATTATGTGAAAACTTAAGTTTTTTTATAATAAAATCTAATATGGCGTATTAATGATTAATGTGTATAATAAATTAAACCCAAACTTAGATATTTGCACTCAAATATTCAGTCATTTAATAATATATTACAAACAAAATGTTTTTCTTCTAGTCAGCTTGAAAACTGTAAATTTGTAGGTATGTTTTTTATATTAATTACCCATTGAATTATAAGTATTATTGTTATGTATAAACCTCATATTTCTTTAATTTTTTATTTGGTTTTATAATGAGCTATTAATAAAATATTTAGATACGTTTACAAAAATCACATGTTAAAAACGTCATGGTTTAAAATCAGTCGATTTTTAGATACGCTTTTGTGTTAATCCATCGAATTATAAGTATTATTGTTCTGTATAAACATATTAATAAAATATTTAGAGACGTAAACGTTTACAAAAATCACACTAACTGGTTTTAACTAACATTTGCGACTGGGAAATATTTAAAGTCGATTTGTTTTAGTGTTAATAACCCATCGAATTGCTGTGTAAAATCATAATAATTATATTCTTAACTCGAAGCAATTTTCCTCAATTTGTGTAGAAATATCATTGATAATCTATTGAAATATCTAAATTTTAGATCACGCAGACATAATTATTAAACATTACACAATATCTTTAATATAATCGAGCGTGATTAATGAGTACCTATCGTAGTTTCTTCAACTTTTGGAATATTTCATTATGATTGTATACAAATCAGGTGTTCCCTCGTGCCAATTCTCACAGATTATTGCCCCCTTTCATTGCAAAAAAACGCAATAATTAACTGCACACAAAATTAACAAAGCATTTGAATAATCGCATCTCGTCGCCGAAAATCTTTTCGTTTTAATTGAGACGCTGTTGAAGAGTGAAAGTTGAATTTTGGACTAGTGCATAATTTTGCAGTTGGTTTATCCGAATAGACACGTATTTGCATATTTCAAAACTGTAAAATTGAAAAATGTCATTCGAAATAGTTATTTACAAGTTGTGTATTCAGAATCATTAAATAAAATAATTAATCAGTTGTATTTTCCTACTGTTATATGAAAAATAATATTTTATTATACGATACAAGAATGTTGACATTTATTATAATCCCGAATAATACCACATTTATGTATCACAATAATAAATTCAGTAAACAAGTAGCTTTATTATATTTCATTAAATACATTATCATCATGAATATTAACACACTTTATGTTTGTTGGTGATAATTGATAATAGTCATTTGTAAATTAATCTTGTTCTGTTTTGATTTGGGCATGCTATGAAATTTATAATATATTATACAGTGTAGTCTCGATAAACTGACATTTTCTCTACAACATTTTTGTCCTTGCCTTAATATAAGAAGCGCCTGCTAGAGTATAAACCCCCTTCCACGTCATCACTACAATCGTAAAAATATTTGACAATAATACAAGTACATAATAAAGGATTTTTTTAGTTACATTTGTGATCCTTTAATTTTTAGTATTTTTACTTTTATACTTAAAAATTCAATAATCCGGACTTTTTCATTAATCTGAGAGCTACTTATATATGTATAGAAGTGTCATGTGTATTATTTATTTTTCATACATTGGAACGTGGTCGTCACTACTACATGCGTATATTATACATATAAATCACACATACGCGGGCTGTGGCCACCTGCAAATACTATAGTTCCTAAAAATTCGACCGACACTCGAGAGCAACAAGATTTTTCTTACAAAAACCACCGAAATTATCATGTAAATTGTCTACATATTACACTACTACATACGCGGGCTGTGGCTACCTGCAACATTGCAATCACTAAAAATATTTTTCATACAAATACATACACAGTGACATATCTGTCCTTGAATATATCAAGTAACTTTTAATGACGCACTTTAATATATTAAGTGAAATACGGTGTAAGGATATTAGAAATGTTTTGCCACATTGAATTTATATTTATAGAAGTGTCATGCGTATTGTTTTGATAAATTGGAACATGGCTGTGACTCCTACATGCGCATATTATACATATACTTAACAACACTCGAGAGAAACAACATTTTTCTTATAAAAACATATTGAATATATCAAGCAATTTTTATTGACTTTACCAAATTGAGTGAAAGACGGTGTAATGTTATTAGAAAGAATGACAAGTGACAGATAAACAGTACGAGCAGTAGAAGCAGCGCCCCAAGTGGTTATCATACGAACCTTTAGTGACAAATTCATCTTTATCTCCCATTTTTTGACATCTTTTAAAGTATTATTGGCACTTCTTTGTATAATAAATATAAGCTCATTGACCTCACATATGTGTCGAACACGATTATTAAATTGCATATTCTACAATTTAATAATCGACATACATTATTAATTAGTTACACAATATATTCTCATCTTTAAAACGTAAACAAAAAGAGTTTTCTGTTATTCAATAGAATCGAAAGTTTTTGTGCGAAATTCACTGAGCATATTACATCCGACTACTTACACAATCTAATCTTAATTTACTATATAATTGTATTTTTAATGGCATTTCTTTGTGGTTTATCCCATGGTAAAATGTGCTTCCAAATATAACAAATAATAATGATATATTTATTTTATTTTATTTGGATTATTACTATGTATGTATGTGTTCTGCGTCATTTATGGTGCATACTCAATAAGGAAATACAAGTACCTCGACCCAATTGGCAATCTCACAATGATGTCATTGATTTTCCTCTCTTTTTCATATTTAAAAATTGTATTTATGACAACAATAAACATGCAATGTGTACAAAATAATATTATTATTGGTGCCGCTTGGTAATTATTTTAATTCGCTATTGCGCATAGAAATGTGATAAAAATGTTTATAAAACATTGTCGTGAACTTTAATTGTTTTGATCTTTAATGTTATTTTCAATAAATTAATGTGATAGGTGATAAAGATTATATTACTTGGACGGAGATATTAAAAGATTATAAATAATATTTGGTATTGATTAATCGATTGAGATATAAAGGATGGAATTTTAATCAGTGAAGGGAATTTTTATCAACCTATTTCAAAAATAATTATTTTTCAATAAAAAAAAATTGAGCGTCCTCTAAGTAGCAGATAATTTAATTAAGGATAAATACACAATGACAGCGGCTTATTATTATTAGCGGAAATGAATATGCTTATTACTAACAGGAGACTAAAACTGTAAAATTGGTTAATTAAAAAATATGATTAATAGTCAGTCCTGTAGGTGTATTATTTTTTATTAGTAATTGGTCAAAGTACGAAAGACAAAAAAATGACTCACTGTTTTTTTTAAACAGATAAACGAGTGGAATTTAAAATTATGAATTTATATAAATATTCAATAAAAACATAACCTTGTGTATATTTGACATCAGAGATCACTTTCGTTGTTTTTTTTATTTTTTAAAAACAAACACGTGCCATATACTTTTTTATGCGTATATTTTGTTTTAAAATATATTTAATATTTTAATCGTTTTACTTGATAATAATTTCATGTACTGATAAATGCCTAAGTACATTTATCGAGATAAACTTTGCTCGTCATAAAATGCAATAATTGATAATAATGTATTTGTACACGTATGTTTTTGATCTAGATCTTAATTATTTATTTTATTTTAGTAAATTTGATAAAAAGTATATTTTATGTACCAAACTTCATCTGGAAAAATCGTATTTGTAATATTCCATCAAAATCTATATAATACATAGTTAAATAATATTGATAAATTATTTTCTCCTAGTAAATTGACATGATATTTCGTAATTTATTCATACGAATCATGATCAAGATTTATATTTTTGCATACGGTTGTTATCTAAAGATAAATACGTAAATATAAATAAACCAAATTTAAAGAGTTTGTGGAATTTGATGTGTATCTTCTGAAAAATGCTCTTTAGCGATTAAATAAAATAACACTAATCGGACCACCTATGTGATTAAATTAAAGTATATTCAAAGCAGCCAGAAACTATTCAGAATATTTTTTATGTACATAAGTATTTTAAATTAAATAAAAAAGGGTAATTAGAGTTGCACAGAATCCTTCATAATGCGGCTTTACTCTAATAATTATATAAACTCGCAATCAGTAAGCTGGTTTGAGAGGACAACATTTTAGTTAAATATTAACCCATAAATTTATTTTATAATTAAATGTGAAACCAATTGAATAATTAGTTTTGTTATTATTATGCTGTCGTTCTTCTTTTATTATTAAGTTGCTCTCTTTTTATTTGCTATCATTATTATATTCCTTTTTTATGGTATTGCCGTAAAAGGCGTATTTATAATAAATAAATAATAATAATATATGATTATTGATCATAACTTTGCGGTGTGACCAATCAGGGCCATCTAGCATTAATGGTAATAAGTGTATCGCAAAAATAATTTATAAGTTTATAATAAATTAATTAATTGGGTCATCTGCAAACATGTGTATTTACACGACACTCAAACCATGCAATTAATTCTTATTTTTTTATTTATAAAATATTATAAAAAATACCAAATCTTCCAAATGATATATTTACTATTGAATGAGATTAAATAAACAAGTAATTATTAGTATTCAGTTATATCATCATCATCTTTTTGTTTCTTGTATTTGTACCGTTCATCAAATTTTAAACATCTATCCATGATTTAATACAAAAACTATAATATTTTCATTTAAAAATTAAAAAAATTATTTGTCTGAGGCAATGAAATTTTATCTATAGAAGCGGCATGCGATATTCCGCCTTACATAATAACATGTATCACTCATACATGTAAACGTTGTGTACACTAAATATAATTTAAATTAGAGAGACGGCGAGGCGGTAGAATCACACACGAAACCTGCAGGTGCCTGTCTGTATGGATGGTGCCTCACATTTATTGTCGTCTTTACAAGTATTATTGGCTTCTCTATATGAGGTATTTCAACTAAGACATAGATATAAATAATTCGTGTCAATTTCGTGTATCCCGTGTATTGTTGCACTCTTCTCTCCTATTGGATAAAGGCATAAATGTTTCTCCCTCGCTCAACACATTTCTAGTGACCACTGAGAGTGGTTGTGGCAATACTTTTGTCGATTAAAACGCAATAATATTTAAAAAATCTTAAAGAAGTAGTCTTTGTTAAAAACTGAGATTAGATGTATTTGAATGTATATAACAACGCATTTACCCATTTTACTGAGAAATATAATTGAAGATATGAAGAGAGATGTTTACAGTATAATTTTTGCCAGGCATCTGATGTTTTTGGCTATTTGATGTACTTGAACTAAACACGCATTTAGCCACCAATGCGATATCTCAAGTTAACTAGTATTTGGTATGAATTTGCTCTTCAAACTAATAAATAAATAGTAAGTTGTGTACGTCTATTCAAAGTGGGAAACTTTTTGTTTTTTTTTTAGATTAATTTCGTGAAGAAATGCAATGTGAAATTGATTAATTTAATTGAAAATATATTAGAAAATGCCCGGTGTATTTCGGTTATTCGTGTAGTATATCGTGCCAAAGATGTGTGAGAAATCGTGTATGGTGTATGTGTGACCGTGTTTGAGTGTGCTAGTGAGCAGTTGACATTAGTAGCTGTCAGTGGAGCGGACGAGACTGACTGTGACTACTTTGACTAGACGTGTGATGACTTGGAGCTGCTGTGACTGCCAGCCTCGTAGTCATAGTCATAGTCATAGTCATAGTCACTACTAACCTGATTGCCACCTCGCCCCAAGTGAGTTACCTTCGGTCTTTATCCTAATAATTATCCAGCTTAGACATTTCGCAATAGCACAATGTATTCTATCACTACAAACACTTATTATCACATGTCTTCCAATATAACAACTCACTGGTTTCTTCATACACATTCAAATTTAACCTAGGAGCATGTTTTCACCCATACGCATTTATGTAATTAATCAATTTAAACACATAATTCCGTATGCGTTTGGTAAATAAATAAAGCAATAAAGATTATCAAGGTCACTGGATGAAATATCACACCGTTACACTCAATGAAACCTTCAATTTATTAATCTGCTGCAAACTTTGCCCTATGTTAAAGCGATGCCTTAATGTAAAGAGATAAGACATTATTACCTATTGTGATGTGGTTTTTTTCATCATCGTGATTATGATTATGAATTAATCTAAGCTTGTGATACAGTTTACCGTACTTGACAAAATAAATACCTTATCCACTTTTGAAATGGTGATTTACTTAACAATACAAGTGGGCAATTTTACCATTGAATTGTGCGAAAAAATATGCAACTTAACATTTTCAGGTGAGCATATTTTTACATCTTGTCAGTTTTTTTGGATGACAATCTTTTTGTTAGTTATGGCACACTATTCTCATAGATTTTATTGCATATTACAGTAAACTCCTGATTATAGTGAGGAGTCGCATTGATAAATTGAAAACGGTTGGGTTCAACAAGGCAAGTAGAGACAGGGTAGACTTGGATTTACAGCAGCCTACGTCTTAGTTTAATCAAATATGATTTGTGGGTTGAAATATGATACAGCTAACTTATAATGCTGTTTTTGTACCCTGTAACACTCGGCTCCATTAAGCGAATGAACTTTGGAGGATTTTTTTATCTATTTTATTATGATTCGGATAAACTAATACAGAGAATTGGTTAAAAAGTTACTGTATAACATATAATATAAAACAAACGACTTAGGCTAACCCTATTCAAATACTTAAAGGGTCAAAGTAATGGAAACAATTATAATTTTTTTCTCAATAAAACCTGCTTTCCTGAATAATGATATTTTGGCAGTTTGTCAAACTCAATCCATACATAATTAATTTTTCCCATTACACAGAATGCCTAAAATATTAAATTAAAGAAAAAATAAATTTATCTGCAATTGAACCATCACAATCTATTTTTGTATATAATTTTCCATTCAATTGACATTCACTTATTTTAATTCAAACATTTTTACATCAATTGCGTTCACAAAAAAAATTTAACACTCACACTTATCTTAATATAGTTTATCTTTGTAATTTTTATCATAGATAAAGAATTTTTATTCCCAAAAAGTTTGGATGAATTCACATATTTTTATTCAACTGAAAAATCATTTTGCCACACAAATATAATTCTGCTAATATATTAAATCTATATGTATATTTTCAGATCAAAACCAGCACAAAAATGAATTTAAAATCATTTAAGCAATTGTCCACTGTTCACCTGTGTTTTGCAATATCATTTTTCTCATCTGGCTTTATAATTTCTTTAATACAAGGATTATTATACATTACATTGAGAAATATAAACAAATGCTGGTACAGGAAAATAAATTACTATCTATCATATTCATTCTTTTGTCGTAAGTATATTTAATAATATAATATTAGTACTCTATACTTAGATTTAATTCTATGATTGTATTTTTCAGAAATAGTATTTCTAGTTGAATGGTGGGCCGGAGGAGAAACCTATTTTTATGTAGATGGTGATGATTTCAGAAAATATTTTGGAAAAGAACATGCCTACCTTTTGATGAATCATTCTTACGAAATTGATTGGATTATTGGATGGCAGTTTTGTGAGACCATCAAAGTTTTAGGGGTAACATATTTCTCTTTTTTCAATTAATTGATTTTTCCACCATTATATCCATTATTATTGTTTATAGAATTGTAAAGCGTATGCTAAAAATTCAATTAAATATTTACCTCCTATTGGTTGGATGTGGAAATTTGCTGAATTTGTCTTCTTACAAAGATCTTTCGACAAAGATAAGGAAATAATAAAGAAACAAATTAGTGAACTTGGCGATTATCCTGATCCTATATGGGTAAATAATATATTTCAAAGTGTTTCCATTTTTATATTCTCATTATATTTGTGTACATATTCCTAATTATAAAATTGGATTTCAGCTTTTATTATTCCCCGAAGGCACGAGATTTTCTGAGAAAAAACATGAAATTTCCCAAAAATTTGCCAAAGAAAAGGGACTGCCGATACTTAAACATCATTTAACACCAAGGACAAAAGGTTTCACAACAAGTTTATTAGCTATGAAAGGTAAATTCCCCGCTATCTATGATATACAACTAGCATTCAGCAAAGATGATAAGGTAATTTCTTTACGTTCACTTTGTAATATGTTTTTTTGTAATAAAATCGTGTGCAATATCCATTATTTCAGTCTCCACCCACTGTCAATGGATTGTTAATGGGTGAAAAACATACTGCCCATTTATATTTTAAACGTATACCTCTAGAAGATATCCCCTACAACAAAGAAGAAGAGGCTGCACAATGGTTGCATGACTATTTCCAAGTTAAGGTTAGTCAATAGATTATATTTTTCATATATAATTCATCTATACATGCACTTATTATTTTATAGGATAAATTGGCCGACTCATTTGCCAACACAAATGACTTTTTCAAGGAATCGGGAGTGAAAAAAGTCGAGCGTTTTAAACTTCCAAGGCGTCATTATACTCTGATCAATACAGTTGGATGGGCAATAGTTATTTTAGTTCCCATGTTGAAATTCTTGATTGGGCTGTTATTGAGTGGAAAACTTCTATACTTCTCTATAGCTTTCAGTATTTTAGCTGCATGTAAGTTTTTAAATAATCGTATATAATATAAAACTTTTACACTATCTAATGTTATTTTTAATTACAGTTTATTTTCTTCTACAACATGTAATCGGAATGTCTGAAATAAGCAAAGCATCTTCATATGGAGCAGAAAATAAGAAGAAATCATAATAACAACATGTAATTTGAATATCTTGTTAAAAACGCAAAATATGTAATTGTTACGATAAAGTATGTAGAATTTGTTGAGACTGAGACTTAAGTTTACGCACATTGAATTTTCAAACGACGGGTTGTGTTTATATTTTATCTAACTTTTATAAAATAAAAGCAATTACTCTACTTCTTATTTAGGTGTATCGGCAGATTGCTACTTTACTATTTATTTTGATCAAACTATTTATTACATACTCGAGTATTGTCGACATAGTGCAAAATATAATGAGCTACTGCTGCAGTTGTTTTGGAGTCTTGTTTTTGTGTTTTAATTATATTTTCATTAACTCAATTTTACATGCATGAAGGTAGTGTAATAGAATCCAATTAATGTGAACTCCTATTCAAATAAAGTGGCAAATAGATAGTTAAGTGTCCAGTTAAAATAATCTATTGCATAATATGGCTTCCAAATATTTTGTAATTTTGCCAACAATTTTCTTCCACATGTTTGCGCTGATTTTTCATATTTCTTGACATTGTATTTTATAACTATATTACATCAGGTCATTTACCTTGTGATTTTTTTTTTAAATTTTATCCCGAAACAATCAATGATTTTGATAGTATTCTCAGTTTAACCATTAAATGATAATATTTTTAGAGGTATTTATTGTTTTACTGTGAACATTTTTTATACTTCATTGAGATTGTTGACGATTCAAATATTTATGTTTCACTACTTCGTTCGTGTGTACATATTTTTGTATTTTAAACCGTGTACATGACGTCTATTATACACATGTTAAAATTAAGAGCTTTGAGCTAGGAAGTCCAATACTGTCCATGAAATAAAATCCATGCATTTATTTTATTCAAAAAGAAAGAAATAAATAAAAAATAATACCTTCTACTTAATATTAATTTATTTTAATGAACAAGGACTAACATATTTGAAACAAATACTTTAGCTAAGCTATGTGTGACCTCTGTTCTCTTTGAAAGTACATAAATATGTATTTATATTGTATATAACAAAATGTGTTGATCGATATTTCCTAATTACATATTATGTATATGAATTGGTGTTGTCATTGAAGGTAAGTTTAATTAGTTTGTTGAAGATATGTTTTTTTTTATATTTTGTAAAATGTACCTGTAGATTGTTTAAATACAGCTGTTTCAAAATAATTATTTTTTTTTATTCGTAATACTTATGGGTTACATTTGGTAAATTGTAAATTATTTCATCATAATCTTCTACAGACAAGAAAGTCAAATATAGGAACAAATCTTAATATAGAATTTCACTTCTATTGTCAGAATGTTTCCAAAAAGTTTCACAAGAAAGTTACTTGATCAATTGATTAGAAAAAATCTGCTTACAGACTTCAACATACAAAACATGTGTTTTAAGACAATTTTAATTGTGTATTGCGTATTGTCAGAACTGAAGTTTACTTAAACGAAGGATAAAATGGATAAGGTACATTTGCAGTGTAATATCGAGCTGTTTTTCTGTCACATAAAATCCAGGTACTCCGGCTTTTTCTAAAGTTATTTGTTGATCACTCACCTAAAGCAATATTTTATTACACAAATAATAAATTAAATGATATAGTAATAAAATGTTTACCTTTTGATCTAACTGTATAACTATTTTGACATCAATTTGTTTCAATTCATTTTCATGCTTCTTTTGTAATTCATTTTTCTTGACGAGGTACTCATCGGGGCTCGAATATTTATTTGGTAAATCATCCATTTCATCTAAAACATTAATTCGACTATAAAAAGGGCTATGCTTATAATTTATTGATTGCATTGTATGTATATTTACATTTTTGTCTTTCTACAATTTGAGATCTTTGATCATAGAGTTGCTTTTCAGTCATATGTTGTATTTCCATGAGACCTTTCACTATTTCAAAGATTGTTTCATTGAGTAGACAATTGGCCAAACTAGAGAGCAATTCAATGGGAAGTCGCATTTGATATTTTCTATATGAAAAATAAAAATTTACTACAAGATAAGTAAAGATTCATATTATAGAAGTAACAAAGAAGGGACTTACGGAGGGATTTCAGCAGCCATATTTTTTAATTGATCTAACATAAAGTACAGTTTTGATTGAAAATCGGTAATTTGGCAAGAATCTGTATCCATCGTAAAGTTTTATTTTGTATCAAGTTTGTAGACAACTGTCAGTTTGACAAAAATTATGGTAACACAGCAACACCGAAATCAGAATTATTGTAGAGTAATTACTACTTAAATTAGTTAATAATTTTATGAAATTTATAATTTAATAATTAAAAATATCTTTTAGCATTAATTTGCAACATTCAAATCGATTATACTGCATTATACATAGTGGTTTGCCGGTGGTCGCTGTCAAATGTCAAACTAGCGTCCAGCGTGATTGTGAGTAGTTGTTTGTTTGATTTTGAACCTGGATTAAATATGATGGGGGTCGTGGAAATTAAAAGAAAAGCAGAAGATTATGGCGTGGGAGGGGCTAAACGCAGTAGGACAGATCTCGTTCCTGTTGCTCCTAGAGATAAAGCACTTGCACAGGTAATATAAATATTACACATTGCCATTTAATGAATAATGTACTTGCGATCACATAATATTTAAATCGATTTGTAATTTACAGAGCCAAGCTCATATTCCTAGAACTTCCAATCTATTTGCCCCGATAATGCTCTTAGATGGACACGAAGGAGAAATATTTACGGCATCCTTTCATCCAGAGGGCAAACATTTAGCATCAGCTGGATTCGACCGTCAAATTTGTGAGTCTAAAAAATACACCTAATAAATATTTGGGCGAAGTTATTTAACACTTGTAATTTATTTTAGTCATGTGGACCGTGTACGGTGAATGTGAAAATATAAGTGTTTTAAATGGACACTCGGGAGCCGTAATGGAACTACACTTTTCAACAGACGGATCTCATTTATTCTCTTGTGCTACAGACATGACGATTGCTATGTGGGATGTTACCACTAGCCAGAGAATTAAAAAATTAAAAGGCCACTCAGGATTTGTAAACTCTGTACATGGTAATATTATCATCTAATTAGAATGCATCTATTGACAATGTGCGATAATTTTTATTGATGCATTAAAGGTAACAGAAGAGGACCTCAAATATTTGTATCAGGTTCCGATGATTCTACCGTTAAAGTTTGGGACGCACGAAAAAAGAATGTGACTACTACTTTAAATAATGGCTATCAAGTTACCGCTGTTTCGTTTAATGACACGTCTGAACAAGTCATCACAGGCGGAATAGATAATGATGTAAAAGTTTGGGATTTAAGGAAAAATGATGTGGTTTACAGAATGAAAGGACACACCGATACAGTTACAGGTATTAACAGTTAACATTAATTACAATAAACTTTCGATTATCTTAATAGTAAATTTTATATTTATTTTTATAATATTGATGCTGCTTCTAAATGTATAAATGAATTTTTTTTAAACAAAACCCAAAGACATCGATATTCAAGAGTGTCTGACTAATTTATATTATTTTAAGGTTTATCATTATCACCGGACGGCTCATATATTCTATCAAATTCAATGGATAATACCCTCAGAATATGGGACATCAGACCTTTTGCTCCAGTCGAACGATGCGTTAAAGTTTTTACTGGTCATCAGCATAACTTTGAAAAGAATTTATTGAAATGTGCCTGGTCACCAGATGGATCGAAGGTAATTTATTTATATTATACATTTCAAATTAATGCATATATTATTAATGCATATGGCGAAACGATCGAGTGTGTGAAGGATTAATGCATATAATAATAATAATTAATGCATATAATAATAATAATTAATGCATATAATAATAATAATTAATGCATATGGCGAAACGATCGAGTGTGTGAAGGATTTTGTGTATTTGGGGAGAGCCTTTTCAAGGGATGGAAGTATCGATTGCGAAATCGAGAGAAGAGTGGGTGCAGGAAGAAGAGTGTTGGGGGGGACAAAATTTCTGGCGAGGAGTGACTTTCTGTCAAAGAAGGCGAAACTCACGATTCGCCGGGCAGTGTTGGCCCCAACAATGCTGTATGGATCGGAATCATGGGTATGTCAGGCGAAGCATGAGAGCAGAATCAACGCGGTGGACATGGATTACTTACGCAGCATGTGTGGAAAGACCAGATATGATAGAGTGAGAAATGAAGAAGTGAGGAATGAATGTGGAGTAAAAGAATCCATGTTACAACTTCAGGAGAAGAACCTTCTGCGATGGTTTGGACATGTCGAGAGAATGAGTGATGAAAGACTGACTAAGGTGATTTATGTGGGTGAGATTAGCGGAAAGAGAGGAAAAGGAAGACCGAAGAAGACGTGGATAGATGTGGTTGGTGCTGCTCTTAAGAAGAAAGCAGTTAGGAGCACCAAGAATAAAAGAAGATGTATGACTAGAATAATGAATCTAGAGGAAGCAAGGGAGATATGCAAGGACAGGAGTGAATGGAGAAAGATTGTAAATTTATAAATCTGAGTGCAGCAACAGACCGGGCCAACCCCGAAAGGGAGTAGTGCGTCACGATATATATATAAATTAATGCATATATTCTGTTCATCAAAATATGTAAGTGTTAAATTTTCACTACAAATTTCTAAATTTTCGGGAGCTTTTTATATAAATGAGAAATGATAGGAGGGGTGAGGATTTGAGGAGACCTAATAATATCGAAATTAAACACAAACTATGTATATTTTAAGTATTTAATTATTATTAAATTATTACCCAATATTTTGGATGTATTTTAAAATACGTACACATAATTTTAAATATCATATAAAATTAATTGAGTAAAAAAAACAAGGGGCGAAGGCTTTAAGCTGTTATTGTTTCAATTTTTAAAAAATTGTATTGGTTAATTTCTGGTTTTCTAATAAAATAATCACATTCTTTATTATAAATTTTAGGTATCTGCAGGATCTGCCGATCGATATGTCTATGTATGGGAGACAACATCCCGAAGAATTCTCTACAAATTACCAGGACACAATGGCAGCGTGAATGATGTCGATTTCCATCCCAAAGAACCCATTATTCTCTCAGCATCGAGCGACAAACAAATTTATTTGGGAGAAATAGAAAAATGAGTGTACAAACAATCAATAGTTATTAAATAAAGTTTCCAATTTTTGTCATCAATCAGTTTTTTCTTGTACTGGCGGGAAGGTTTTGTAATTTTTAAAGCTGTGTTAGAATTTTCCAAATCATTCATTTCGCAAGTGAGAAGCCAATAAAATAGTATTGGTGAAGTTAACTGTACATGTTGGTCAGTGTAGGTGTTGTTCAGTAAAGAAACTAAGCCAGGGCCTCTGAATCTTTTATTATAAATATTATCATAAGGATAATATTTTGTTTGAGATGTTTAATTATTAACTCAGTGGTTGTGTTGTATTAATTGATATGCATATTTTAAGGACTTATTTTGCATTGTTTTTGTTCGAGGTGATTGTGCAAATTCAATGTCGAATAGTGTTCATTTCCTGTGCAATTTAATGCGTATTTTTATTTTAATATTTAAAAAGGCACAGTGTGTTATAAAGAGAGCAAAAAAAGTTTGACAAGGCCAGTGTGAGTGGCGGTGAAGGAAGTTCACTCGACCGGCGACCACGTCCACGCAGTAGTGTTAGTAGCTCTCCATTGTGTATGTACACAGACATTGTCACTGTGTGCACCTGTTAGAGAGAATAGGCAGATTGTCTTTCACTACGGTGCGAGTGAAATGGACGATATACTATGACTATATACACTTTAAACAGGACCGAATTCATCTATATACTCCAATATAATAT
Source organism: Agraylea sexmaculata (assembly GCA_022606485.1). Taxonomy (NCBI): domain Eukaryota; kingdom Metazoa; phylum Arthropoda; class Insecta; order Trichoptera; family Hydroptilidae; genus Agraylea; species Agraylea sexmaculata. Next base: position 18,220 of record JAGTTH010000106.1, on the reverse strand, counting down.
TATGAGAGACAATTTCAATGCGAGAATTCTTGAAAAAATATTGTTTATTCTAAAATGCACATTATCTTATAAGTTGTATTATTCCGTCTCAATTATAATTTTAGTCAAGCCATGCTTGAAGCAGGGTCATTAATTTAAGTAAATTTATTTTTCTCTGTACATAATTATTTTATAAAATACATTGGGTATAACGAAACTCAAGGGGAATGAAAGAAAATCGTTATATCGAGGTTTATTAAATAAAGAAAATTGTTAATTGTGATTCCCACAGTATTTTATTAGGATGTCTGAGTACTTTCGACAATGAACATTTTCGACTGCTAACATGTAGTGATTTTCAGAGTAGAGTAGTGTTAGTTGTCGAAAATACTCGGACATGAAATACATTGGAAAATACAACCAAGAAGCCAACAGTTTATATATTTTATTGATAAAACTTTCCTACGTAGACGTAAAAATTAAATTAGGTATAGATCGGAGTTTCAGGGCCGTATTCGATGTAATAAGTGTGTTAATGAGTCGTGTGTGTACAAATAGACTAAAGATTGGTAGTAATTGGTGTACACACCTACGCATCGCACGCACACACTCTCATTATATTATTACATATAATGAATACGGCCCTCGAGGGAAATAAAAAAAATCTTTATGTCGAGGTTCAACTGTATTAATAAAAATGAGAAAATACATTGTTCATTTTTTAGATTGTTTAATATTATAGATTTCTCTTTGACGTTGTCGGCCGTTTTCAATATAATAGTACAACGAGAGTGTGTTAGTGAGTAGAGCTAGAGCTGATATTGGTGCCTATACGAATAGAGCTGTCCGACTAGAGCTTGGTAATATTGGTTTCAAATAACCAATTAATTTGCATGGATATGTAAAGGTTTTCGTTACACACGTATGCAAAAATTGCCAGTGAATTACAATAACACGTTCTTGTAAATTACATATTTAAATTCAAAATATGTAATTTTAAAATGCGAAAAGTGGCGGAGGAAAAGCTGTATTATTGGTGTATAATAATATTCCGAGCCGGCCCTGGATGTTTACTGGCTCGTTCGTGTTGGTGAGTATTTTGGAGTGTAGTGGTGCTGCAGCTGACAGGCGGTCGGCATGGCCTCAGCTGCCTCCATTGATAGTGATGATACTTCAGGTGCTTATTACATTACTCTAACATTACTGGACACTGGCTACTGCCATTGCCACTGGCCTTGCTACTCGCTACTCGCCACTTGCTACTTGCTAACGATTATACTGACACTGATAAAGATACTGACTGCCATCACTACTGCCACTGACAACTGTCACTACTATTACTATACATTACCTTCTAAACTTAAACTTAACTCTAGAAGCACATATTTTTATCTAACTCCAAAATTTTTACTAAAACCAAATATTTAATAAAATCCACATCCTTACTGATAGCCTTTATACAAATAACAAACTTTAAGCATTTAACACAACAAATCCCCCACACACTCACTATACATCCTCAAAATAATGTTATTTTATAACATTTACATCATTCGGAGGAGAGTATACATACAAACTGATGATGAATGTTGTGAAAATTTTATAGTATTAAAATAAGCAGCCATCTAATAAGTGCTATTATCATTATCGGCAAATTAAAACTTCAGATCAGGTTTCAGTTCTTATAGAAGTGTAGTGATGATTTATAATTCTGCAGAGTACCCATTAATTCATGTGTACCCGTGTGACTTATGGTTCATTATTTTACTTAATTCTTGTTATTATTGTTCTTATACTACATTATTTTCCTTTAGGACTGCGGTATCGCCATAGCGCCTTGGGATAGCCTCCTGTAATGCTGTTGCGATATTGCAGCCTGATATCTCTTTGTATCTTTCTTGTATATATATATTATATTATAAATAAATAAATAATGTTCTTAATATCAATTAGATTGAGAAAATGTTACATTTTTGTAAATGAGAACAATTATTTTGCTATATTATCAGCCATTTTGACAATATTTGTTTCTAATATTATTTTTGTATGTAATTATTCCCCATTCTTAAATGTGTAACTATGCATTTTAAGGGTTGGTTAAAGGAAACTTTACTTATCGTAATTGATGTGTGAAGCCGAGTCAAATTGTTGGGTTTTAATCATTTCCTTTTGTAATTATTTTTTATAAATGTTTTATCCATTTAAATAATATATTGTATTATCAGTTTTTTTAATTTTAACTATCTTTAGTTAGGTTTCTAGTTAATGTTTGTACTCGTATGACAGCTCTGTATCAAAAGGTGTATTACAAACTTTCACATTGAACACATATTATTACACGGCTTTGATATACATAGTTTTATTTACTACATTTGTAGTGATATTATTCTATTGAAAACACCAAAATAAAAATAAAATAGTTTTGCTTAAGAAAATGATAAAGAACTGTATTTCCTGCATTTCTTATTTCATTTTGCTTTCATATAAATTATATGATAATAAAAATTTAATTATTTTTTTAAAATTTTAATTATATTCCGATTCAACTTTCAATGTTTGATTGTTAGCAAATACAAGTCTTGAACTTCAATATTAAGAAGTTATATATCACACCTGAACAAATATATAATGATCGATGGTGCCGTCAATGTTGGGTTGTCTTTGAATCGATCAGAGTTCGTTTCAGTTGGATGTTTTAAGGTCAAAGAAGAAATCTGCACAATGTTTTGAATGAGTATAGAAAGTCGGCTCGGGGAGTCCATAAATGTGCCTGACTTCATCTGATGAACATGATATAGCTTCATGGTTTGTAATTCTTGCATAATAACCTCGAAGCGAGCATTAACTCACACACACATCCATATTCACTGGGGCGTTAATTCTAGTTTAATATGTTGAGGAAGTGAGCGTTCCACTGAAGTGCCTGAAATTTTACACCATTAAAAATGATTCACTGAATTATTAAATTATAATCATCCTACATAGTATTTATGTTCTAATCAACTTGTTTTATGTTTTGTGATATCTAATAAATTTTTATTTTTTTCGCAGTGAATATAGCCCATAATTTTATACCTACATCAGACCGTTCGTCAGTAAATTTACCATCACTTCCTCTGCCGATTGATTATGATGCAATCGCTCAAGGTTCTAGTTATGAAAAACAAGGAAGTTATCAAGTAGTAAAGCAGCCCACATTTGAAGGGATTAACCCCAATTATGAGGCTTTAACTCAGGCCCAATATGATGGCCTTCCAAAGCAAAATAGTGATAACATGAAACAACAATGTGACAAAGCAGTTCATGAACTGAACACCCTTAGAAGACAACACTCTGAAACTAGCCGGAGATGTGAACACGCTATGAAGGTAAAATAATTTGTTTTAAACATCAAAATTTATTCACATTTAATTACATTATCTTGATAAATAAAGGAGTTGGAGTACTTCAGAGCACAACATCGCGCTGCAATGAGTCAACTTGAAGTGTCTGCCCAAGAATCCAACAGTCTTCGGGGAAAATATGGAGAATTGCTCAATGATAACCAAAGGTATCATTTAAATGTCTTATAAAATAATTGATGAAAAAATTTACAAATGATTTTTTACAGATTGGAAAGGGAAGTTCAAAGAATGCAACAAGATAACAGCGGTATTGATGGAAATAGGAGCAATGGTAATGGCAGTGAGTCATCTGATACTGCAATAACTCACGTTCTACGAAAATATGATTCGTTAAAAGAAGAATATGACTGTCTGCGAAAAAGGTTACATTAAATTGAGAATACATAGTTTGAATGTATAAAAACACTTTTATGTAATTTCAGGTATGACGATGTTATTTCCACACACAATGCTACTGCTGATCAATTGCAGGTCTGTCAAGAAGAAAATGTAAGATTAAAATCACAAGCTCATGAATTGACTCAAGAAAGAAATGCAGGCGTAAGTGATGATTAATTATTTTTTTGTCATATTGGATAAATTACTAATTTAAATTTTTATAGGTAAGGGAAAGAAATGTATTGAAACATCAATGTACTGCAGCCTTAAGAGAGTGGGACATTGCTTTGAGAGAACGAAATGATTATAGAGATGCACTGTTTAAAGTAAGTTCTCAACACGAGGAAGCTGTTCGGGAAATGAACCAAGCCATGGGTGTTAGAGTTAAAGCCACTAAAGATATCAAAAGATTAACCGAAGAAAGAAATGCAGCCATGCATGAATATTCTTTGATTATGAGCGAAAGGTACAATAAACAGTTTTATTTGTTCTAGTTTGACAGATATTTATTCTTTTGTAAAAATTACAGGGATACTGTTCACAAAGAAATGGAGAAGCTGTCTGATGATTTGCAAAGGTCGATAAAACGAGCACAGACTGCTGAAACAGAACTAGCAACAGCTCAGAAAGAAAGACATGCACTAGCACTACAAGCAGAATCTTTGAGAAGAGAAATTGCTTCAGCATTAGTAGATAGAGACAGGGCCTTGAGAGAGTGCTCCGATCTCAGTAGGAATGCTGCACAACATCAACCTAATATTTCAAAAACTAGGTATTTATACAATCATCGTCTAAATAATGTCACGTGTTAATCTTGATTTTCAAATTAGTTTAATCTTATTGCTGCATAAATTAATATAATTTTTCTTAATTTTCTCTTGCACATAGCGAATTCTTATCATGCTTGTTCAGTTTTGTTTGTCATTACCATACAGTAATATGTATGCTTATCACGCGGGACTTTATTTTAACTTTTTTTTTTGATAATCAAGTTTATCTCAGGTGATAACATATGATTTTATAACACACGATGCAATACAAACACCAGTACCTGTGATGTGCTAAGACGTATTTCCTTGTTTGTTTTCTATCTAAATAACTAATTTATTCATGAATATCGTCTATGATAAGTGTGGTTATATTTTCATGTCGGTTGATACGATTTACAATGTGTGCGCTGCAAATGATTGTTTATTAAATTTTTGTATTAATCAGGTCTGACAGTTCATCATATCATGGGCATAGTAGTTCTCTTACCGGAAAGGACGGCTCCAACGGAGGTCAACTTGGAAATGATCCATCGATGGATAAATTACAGGGTATGTTAATAAATACTATTATTAGTGACTATAATAAACATTTAAACAATTCCAGGTTTGGTTGGTATGGTTCTCAATCCAAGACACAAAGAGCGCGTTGATAATTTAGAGACTGCCAATCAAGAATTGGATAGATTAAGAAAGAGTTTAGATAAACTTCAGAGTGAACTTACTGAGGCACATCAAGAAGCAGAAGTATGCATATTTTTATTAAAAAATAAACATCAACACCTAAATATAATTTATTTATAACTATTCAGGTATCCAAACGACGAAGAGACTGGGCCTTTTCAGAGAGAGATAAGATTGTATTAGAACGAGAAAGCATTCGAACTCTGTGTGATAGACTTAGAAAGGTTTGTGTGAATTTCAAAAGTATGCATTGATTTATTTTTCAAATACTTACTGTGTGATACTTTAAGGAAAGAGATAGAGCTGTTAGTGACTTGGCTGAAGCGTTGCGTGATTCTGATGATATTAAAAAGCAAAGAAACGAAGCATCTAAAGAATTGAAAGAACTAAAAGAGAAATTTGAATCAGAATTGGAAAAAGATAGTGCAAACGCTTGTAGGGTCCATCATTCACCTTTGACTCACAATCATTCTCGGGATTCTGCTATTGATGCCGATCTTCAGGTATCAATTTTTAAAATACATAGTTATTATTTGTTTATGTGAATTTTTATAACACCATAATTTTTAGGAATGGGAATCGGAAATACTGGAAGTGGATCTGAATGGAATACCATCTGATGGAGATATCGGATTTGAATTAGTCGGAGGTCGTGATGATCCTTACTACCCGAATGATTATGGTATTTATGTTGCATCTATACAAAAAGGTTCTATAGCTGATGGAAAATTAAGGTAAAAATATCTTTTTAATAATGTGCACTTTTTGAAAATATCAAATTTTAATATGTGTAATCATTTTAGGGTTGCTGATTGTATTGTGGATGGTGTGGGTTCTGCTACTGTTGGTAATAGTGGCAGAGCTTTGACCGAGGCTTTAAAGAATTGCGGGGGCCGTGTGAGGTTACTGGTACGCAGAAGAAGAGTTCGGTCACGGTGTTTGCACACAGCACAACTCAATAGAGCTAATATGGCAGATCATGGATTGATTTTAGACCAAGGTTGGCTTTCTATTAAAGTTATACTATTTTATATTTTTATCACAAATATTTTATTTGTTCCATAGGTATTTACATTAGTAAGATTACTCCTGGCAGTTTGGCAGCAAAGGAAGGAAATTTAGCCATCGGAGATAGAGTTCTTAGTGTAATTACTTATTGAAAATATTTTACACCAAATTTATATTAATTACAAAATATTATTACAGATTAACAACAAATCGATGGAAGGAATCAAAAGTGTTATAGAAGCCATGGCAATTTTGAATGATAGACATTATGATATGTTGACAATAACAACATTGAAACACATTTCTCATAGTGGATCCACAAATAGTGACTTATCGAATAGGTAAAACTATTTTAGAAATATTTTTTTAATTTTTATTTAAAAAAAAATCATTTTTACAGGTTTTCCCCCATCAAGGAACCATTGATTAAAAATCCGTTTTCAATTGCTCATCATGCAAACAAAATGATCAACAGTTGTTCTCAAACAGAAGAACCGTGGAATCAGTACGGAGTGTCCAGCAGTGATCAGAAAACTCCCAATACTCCACATTTCGAGAATCCAGTAACAGATGTTGACAGAAGATATGTCTATAAAGTATCGACAAGTCAGAGTAAATCACATGAAAAGAATCACAGTACATCAGAAAAAGGTTTGAATTTGTTTTTCACATACTTACGTAAAGCATTTTAATTTTTTCTCCTTTAATTAGGCACATGGGATATGATTATTGGGAAAATTGAAGCAGTCACCGGAAGAAGTAAATCAAAAGATAAACAAAATAGAGTAAGTATTACATTTATATTGAAATTGTATTTTAAATACCTAAACTTACCATTTATTGTTTCAGCAAAGTGCAATTCCAGAAAGTGATGCAATAGCCGAATTGGATTCTGTTATTGACAGTTATCATGGAAAAACAAGTATGATTTTATTTATATTTGATGCAGGAATAAAGAATAATAAAACATATATTTTAATATTTTAGACAGTAAAGAATCTTCATGTGGTAGTGTTTTGAAGAGGTCTAAAAGGCGAAATAAAGATAATTCTTCTGGTCAGTCAGAATCATCTGCCAAAAATAATGGAGGTACTTGGCCAAAAGCCAGATCAAATGTAATATTTCATCAAAATCCCACAGGAACAATTGTTCAACCAAGATCAAAAAAGGAAAGACCTCCATTGTCTATATTATTGAGTCCTCCTACAAAGTTGCCTCAAAATGAGCCGCAGTGGTGTAATAGAAATTCTAATCCTATACCTCTGAGTCATTTGCCTTTGACGCAATCAACCACACCATCAAGACATTCGGTTTATAAGTCTATAGAATCAGCACCGAGTCCATCTTCAATGCCGATACATTTCCAAAAACCAGTATCTTTATCTATTCATAATCCATTTGCACCGCCAAATTTTGATAAACTTCGGAGCTTGGATAAGGATAAGCATGCTCTTTCTGAATATACTGAGCATGATATTTTGCCAAATAGGCTAAGCATAAATTTGAATCCTTCAGACGATTCTTTGGATTATCAGTCAGTGACCAGAGACAGCAAAAGCCCTAACTCGATGGATTTTATAGGGTCTGCTACGAAAGGCCCTAGTTCATTAGAGTTTGTACCGCCAATATCATCGCTCTCTAAGAATCCCAATTCCTTGGATTTTTCATTGAAAATTCATCCAGGGAAGGATGTTTTAGAATATTACAGCAAAAAGTCTTCACCGAAAAATGTCAGTAAATATTCCTCCGATAGTGAAAGTTTAGGTCCAGATAGTCTTTCCAGTGGATTAACAATTGCTTTGACGAATACTCTGCCATCTCATTCTCGAATACAGTCTCAACTTTATCGTACCGGTGGAGTACCTCCATTTGTTAATCCTCATCCACATCATCTGCCACCTGCCAGATATCCACATCTTGCTAGTCCTACTATGCCGATGACTCAGAGCCAGTCGGGTGAAAGTATCGGTGCAGGATATGACTGTACCAGTTTTGGCTCACACTCTCATAACCCTTCTGAAATACAGCAAAATTTGAGAGGTCCCCGTGTAAACCCAAACGACCACTATCATCATCATGCATATGAAGGGGGAACTTTTCCTAGAAAAAAAGAAAACCAAAGATTTAGAATACCGTCAAATCCTAGTGTGACTTCAAAAAACTCTGCCGGCAAGGTGAGCACAGGCTCCATTGAGAGGAATTCCGAACGGGGCTCACCGATGCCGACATTTCACGTTGAAGTTTTAAGTCCAGGAAGAGGAGCTCATGCGAAACAATTACCGCACACAAATACTCGAAATTCCATGCCTGAATATTGTGGCCTCGGATGGCACAAGCCTCTACCAGGAGAGCTTCGCCGAGTTCATATAGATAAAAGTCAACAACCTCTAGGAATTCAAATATCTTGTCCGCCTGAAAGCGGTGGCGTGTTTGTTTCGACTGTAAATGAACATTCTCTAGCAAGTCAAGTGGGTCTTCAAGTTGGCGACCAATTACTGGAAGTTTGTGGTATCAACATGAGATCTGCTACTTATAAATTGGCTGCAAATGTTCTCCGACAATGTGGAAATTCAATAACAATGCTGGTGCAGTACAGTCCTGATAAATATAATGAACTCGAAGGCTCAGGAAGTTCATCAGGTGAAAGATCGGCTGATGAAGTTTCAGTATCAGGTTCTCCAACTCCTAGAAATTCACCAGGTCCACAGCAAAGTCTAAGATTGGAGCCATCAACATCTGAAATTAATGCCAACCGTCAATCTCAGGCTGGAAAAGAAAGCACAGAACCTAGATTTTTATTAATAGAAATGAGAAAATGTTCAGATTTAGGAATAAGTTTGGTCGGTGGAAACGCAGTCGGAATATTTGTTCATAGTGTTCAAATTGATTCACCCGCATACAATGCTGGCCTTCGTACTGGTGATCAAATATTAGAATATAACAATGTTGACTTACGGCATGCCACAGCAGAGCAAGCTGCTTTAGAATTGGCAAAACCCGCTGACAAGGTTCGTTATTATTATTTTTCTAATAACTTGAAAAACAATCAATTTTAATTTTATTTCAGGTTAGTGTACTGGCTAGGTACGACTTACAAAGGTATCATGAGATTAAGGATAAGCCTGGAGATGCCTTTTTTGTGAGAGCTGGTTTTGATAGGAATACTGATTTGACATCTAATGGAGTCGATTCACAATTTGACGCTTATTCTTTACTATTCAGAAAGGATGAAGTAATATTTGTTGACAATACACTCTTTAACGGTGTGCCAGGATTATGGAGGGCGTGGCAATTAGATCATAAAGGAAACAAACAACAGTGGGGAACAATACCCAGCAAATTTAAGTAAGTGTTGGTTTTCTTTCATTTTAAAATATTTCTATGGATATTATTATTTGTATTTATAGGGTCGAAGAACTTTTACGAAGATCTGTGGGATCGCTTGAAGGATCTGATGGAACTCAAAGAAGAGGATCTACTGCTGCTCGTCGTTCATTCTTCAGACGGAAAAAGCACAGAGATCCTAAAGAATTGGCATCTTTTTCAAATACCAATTTAGGACTGTGGAGTGATTCAGGAACTTTACATGATGAATTCCCAATGTGTTCATATCAACGAGTAGAAAGATTACATTGTTAGTATTAATTGTGATTTATTTATATAAATTTAGAATGCTTAAGGTTATTTTTAAATTTTTTAGATCCTTCACATCGTCCCGTTGTTGTTTTGGGTCCACTTTGGGAATGCGTGGTTGAAAAGGTTGTTACTGATTTCCCAGGTGAGTTCTGTCGGGCAAATCCTGAACTCGTTCAACTAACAGGAGCTTCATTAGAGAGAGCTTTGACTCAAGGCAAATATTTGGAGCCGAGGAAACGAGGCCATTATCTCGAATGTATATCATCACAATCTATCAAAGAAGCCTGCGATAAGGTAAACATATTATTTAAACAAATTGTTTGATGACACATATATAATGTATACTCTTTTTAGGCAATGCATTGTGTTCTCGACGTTAGTGTGGCTACAATAGAAAAACTTCACAAACAACAAATATATCCAATAGTTTTACTAATCAAATTCAAATCTACTAAGCAAATTAAAGAAGTCAAAGATACTCGTTATCCTATGGATAAGGTTTCAGCTAAAGCCGCCAAAGAAATGTACGAGCATGCTTTAAAATTAGAGACAGAGTACAGGCAGTACCTTTCAGGTAGGATTGTTTTCTAAATACATATGCATTTTATGTTTATATTATATTAAATATTTTAGCTGTGATACCCGCGGGAGTGAATATAGCCTACATGTGTACTCAATTAAAAGCAGCCGTTGACGAAGAGCAGGGGAAGCCACTTTGGGTACCATCCCAACTGACCTGACCTTTGCCCCCTACTCCCCGTCCCCCTTTTCATTTTAACCCCAACCCTTTAGCTTCACCTCAACCTCGTACCAAATCGGTAACATTCAGTCACTGTGAAGATCAAGAGATGACGAGAACCACTTCACCCTCAGACTCTCATTATTCAGATCCCGATATAATGTATCACTCTGACCCCGGAGTGAATAAAAAAATAAAATCGGCAAAATACCACAAGAAGTTTTCAGCGCAAAACAGAAAAATGAGTTCGGATAATGATTACTATTCTGAACCCGACACCAAGTACTTTGAGATTGACTATCAATTCCTTAAACAACTCAGCATGTTGGCCGAGATGAATGTAAAATATAGACGCAAGACTAAAAAGTCCAGACAGAAGAAGATAGAAAGCGATTATTCGCTTTATGAAAAATTGGTCGATACATCGGAAATACATAAGAAAGGAAGTGACGCACAGAGAGACGTTTGTTCATCGAAGACACCTTATAAACAAGAAGTGCACTGCAGCTTCTGCTGCATATTATGCAAAGTGAGCGGCCAAAAAAGATCGAAATCGTGCAGGTGTCAACCAGTGATTAATTTACACCAGGCGAGTGGAAGTAGGCCAGTTGAAAAGTATACCACGCCTATTAGAAGAGGATCAGTTCATTCTGCTAAATCTGTTTCTTTCATCGACGACAAAGATATTTCAAAGAGTCCCAACTACACCGGTAAGAGCTTCACAAATGATTTGAAACAGTTTCTATTGAGACCTTCTCCGTCCAGATTCAGCCTTAAGGAGAAATTATTGACGAGTTTTCGTTCAAACGACGAAAACAAGGAAAAGGTTCGAACAAAAAAAGGTCCTTCCATTGGAGCCATAAAGGGATTCTGGAAGTCATTGTAGTTCATTTATTATTCTCTGTCGTGCTAAATTTTGATTTTCACATAGTTTATAAGATTTATAGCAATATGAAAATGTAACTTGATGACTGAATACTTGACTATAAGCGTAGAATCAGTAATGCAGCATTTTTTTTTCTCTACTCAGTGATCTCATAACGGCCTCAAGTAGTAAATTCATATAATGACTCAACCCCTACTAAATATCTTATTGAATTAGGCCTAGAATCATTTAATTAACGCGATATATTATCATATCACAGTAGTTTTGCTAGTGAGCAGTTAATAAAATAAAAATGAACTTTTTCTCGTTAGTTGAAGACCAAATTAGTGGGTATCGTCAATTAGTTTATAAACCGAGTAATGAAGACAATTGTATGGCAATACTGAAATTAATAAATATTGTACATATCAGTTTTCTGATATCTTTTTGAAAAAAAAAACAATAGTCTTGTGACAATAGGAGAAATCAAATGTTGGATATTTTACGAGGTGATTTTTTCTTCATGTTTTTTCTATTTAATATTGAACTTATATACTTATATTTACATAGATGAAAATATATGTATACATTTATTTGTATAAAGATTTTTGTAGAAAAATTTACATTGTCTTTGTTATATTATTATAAATAGAGATTAGTACTGTAATTATTATCAATGTTATGAAACTGAGACATGAATCTGTTAATATTTATACATTAATTATTTTGCATCTTTGAAGCTTTATGTTTCGTCAGAAGATCTTACAATATGTAGGTTATGAATGTAAATTGTTTCCATTTTTTTTTTATATAAATATATAATTAATTATTTGTACATACATATTTAAACATCGACTGTCTCATTTTTTTATTAAAAGAAGTATTTCTTGTGTCTGTAAATTTTCAAAGACTTACGAATCTATCCTAATAGACTATCAAACTGCAATACAGTGTGAGTGATAAATTTTTATATCAAATTTATATTTCTAAATATATCTATATATATTGTAAATTTTGACACAGTTTAAATATTAAGTTAATGTGTTTGTATATTTTTTAATATTATTTAAAATGCACGCACTCACGCATATAATCTTGTGTTTTGGTAAGAGATTTCAATGATAGAATATCACAAAACATAATATGATTTCAATACATATAATGTTAAAATTATAAATGTATTTTTTATTTTATTTTCCATGTCCTCGGCAAAATTAGTACTTTTATTCAAGTGGGTGAAATAAAACACTCATTTCGTTGTAATTAATAATATTTCTTTGATCCTTTTACAAAAACTTAATATAACAAGTTATTTATTTGTTATGATACATGTCAACTTAACATAGATTTTACAAAAGAGGGGTTACGGTAGCAAAATCCATAGTCACTAGCCTTTTTTATTTATTACTCCTTAAATACTTATTCATTCATATAAGATTAACACAAGGTGAATCTCGAATAATGATTTGGAATCGAATTACATAAAAGTATTGCTTTTATTTTTTAATAATCAGTCTTTTCAACATGATATTTTTTTCCGCCGAGTGAATCTGTTACAGAACGTTGTCGAGATTTTTGAAGTAAACAACCGTGTTAATTTACAATCTTAATAGTAATACATAATTTATTTACACACATGATAAATATTTACAGATCACAATGATTATTTTAATACTAATCTAAATCTTCAGCGTTGATTTTGTACCAGTCTGCCGCTGCATTGTGGTACATTTCTTTTTTGATAACATCGTCCGTTTGAGGATCAATCGTTCGGGGACTTCGGGATGTTACTCTGAATTCGAGTGGCATGTCATAGCATTTGCAGACGCAGCACGAGGGAAATCTAAACCAGTCGGAGAAGATACCCCGACACTCATTGTTCGGATCGTACGCTAAAAGACGGTGAAGCCTGTACTGCTGTTCACATCTGAAAGACAATATATAATTCAATTAGAAGACAAGTATAATTATGCAGGAATATTTTGTAGTCAACAAATTAAATGACTTGTGTAAATTAAGCTGTTTAAGAAAAAATATACTATTAGAGCTTCTGAGATAATTTTTAGTAAAAACTAGTTTTTTAAAATTTAATATACATATAATAATTACTCGTTGTTTCTTAACTTACCAACGGCCGTGATTAGTCATACCTTAAAACTATACCTTGTTTATTGAATGTACAAAGATACATCATATTAAATTACAATATCACTAATCACAACAGTCGGTGAGATTTTTTAAACATAACGTGTTAATTAATTGTCTGTCGGTGATCTTAACTATTACTAGTTACGCATGTAACCGAATTAATAATCAGTATTTACCTTACAATACAGGAAATCAGAGTATACCTTGATCAAGTTATATTGATCCCGACTTTATTAATTAATATTATTCCCGATCTCCCAGTCCTAACCGATCAAATAAATTCTTATTTTTTTTTACTTGGGCGGGATTTGAACCCATGACCACAGTATTTGCAGACACGCGTCTTATCCCCTGAGCTATTATTTGCAGGCTTAAAGTTTGCCATTGGCTCTACAAACAAAAGAAACAAAGAGTACCTACATTCAATATCTAAAACAGATTTTTCTCAATGAACATTAAAATATAAATTATTAAGCTATTGGAGGCTTTGTGTCCCACACGAAGTTGTCGCAAATTACATACTTTTTCATTTACGGTCCGGCAACTTGATGTGGGACTAAAGTAATGGATTCTCAGACATTCGTCACCGTAAATACGATAGTAGAGTTACTTAGCTACATTTGTGATCGGTTTTTTGTTAGATAATGCCTCGTCTGAGTGGGTGAGGCACTAATTAACAAAAAAACTATCAAAAGTATAGCAAAGCAACTCTATTACCGTTTTTACTGTGTACGTTTACGGCGACGCTCGCCTAGGAATAAGTTTAAGAAAACATATTTTGGACATTGCTTTAAAAATATGATAAAAAATATTACCTGCATCCATCTCTGCAGAACATCTGTTTGTGCTCGTGAGTACATTTTTCCCAATGGACATATTGCTCGAATGGATATAGATTTAAAAGTGCCAGGACTTCTCCTCTGGTATTGTTGGCCCAAAACGGTGCCACAACTTCTTCTTTCACAGGGCAAGCATTGCTAATAATAAAAAGTATTGTTTAGTAAGTGTTTATGATATTAAATGTGATTGTTAGTACACATACATTCCCCTGAGTTTCATCACCGGTTTAACTTCTTCCTGTGCGACATCCTGGAAGAGCTGTCCGTTCATATTTGGCTGAGTGTTGGTCGAAGCTGTGGTCGCTGGTTCTCCGACACTCTCTTCGGCGTCTTGGTCAAGTCTGTCAAGGTTTGGTTTTTCATTTTTCACACTTTCCGAGTAGAGCATCGAAGGTGGCAGGGTGGACATCTTGTCCATGGTGACCGGTTTCCAGCCTCCATTTTCCTCCTCTTGAGCACGTGTAGTGACTTCATACTCCAATGTAGTTGTTTTAGAGTATTCCGTGGTTGTTTCTACAGGCTTCGGGGTAGAGGTAGGGTTGAAAAATGTGGTGTTTTTATGAGTAGAGCCGAAGTTCGGGTATACGCTGTTTGTCTCTATACTCTGTTTGATGGCCGCTTCCAAAGTGATGATTTCAGGGTCTAGCTTATTAGTCTCCATGTCGTCTTCGATGGTAATCTCTTCATCGAAGTATGATGTCTTATACGCCGCCATTTTAAGCTTTTCGTTTGATTCAACTATCGGAGTTTTTTCATCGCTTTTGAAAGTGGTCGAGTTCTCCATAGAAGCATTTCGTTTGGTATCTTCTGGAGATTTTTTTATTACTTGTTTGGCTGTTGTTGTCGATGGCGTGGTTTGAACGGGTCTAAAATGGGGGACCGTGTGGGACGTGTCGCTGGTTTTTGGTATGGTTTTTTTCGAGTATAGAAGTTTGGTGCTGATGATGTCATGATCTCTGGAACTTCTAGCGTATGTTTCATCTCTCGTGGGTACATGGTAGAGTTCAGAGTCCACATCGTTGTTGTCGATCTCCGCTTTGAGTACTGAAATATGTCTCTGGTCTCCGTACATTCTCCTCATCAAGCCTTGGTTCTCGTGGACAAAGCGTCTGACAGCATGCCATGGGTATCCAGAACCAGGGAGATTGCAGTAAGTTTGTTTATTAAGATCACACGGTACTGGAACTGGGTTTCTAGCCCTGCCTGTCCTGTAGGGTCTTGTGCAAGCCGACGAATAGTCATAGTTAAAAGCAATCGTGCAGTTGCATAACAACAATACCAGCATCTGAAATAGACAAAAAAATCACTAAACATATTTGAGAGGTGAAAGTGTATAATTTTAAAAGGAAAACCGACATTCATACATTATATGTTTTGTCTTGAACGATGTCATTGTTGGCAAAAAATAACAAGGAGACAAGGAACTTTCACTGTTAGGAATGAAAGGCTTTTCAATATGAGTGGGATGTTTAAACCATTCATTCAAGTGAAAAGCAGCAGTTAACCAACAAACATATGGGTTCATTATTATTATTTCATATTAAATAAACACAAATTAAATATAAAAATCGATTTTTATAGATACGTTATTATATTAATCACCTATCGAATTGCTTTGGTGAGGAATAAGGAAGTGTACACTTCATCAGCTGAATTGCTTTTCACTTTACGATCGCTGTAAAATGTATTTGACAATAAATTAAAACTTTTAGTATCTTTCGATAAATATATTACGACTATGAAAGAGTTAATTTGCATATGTATATTTACTTTTTAACACATTTTAGATGGGTTTTATATTAGATGGATATTTTACAACAAATAATTAGTTTTGGACAAATGAAAGTTCTTGGATGAGTGTTGAAATAAATAAAATTAATCAAGTTTTTTTATCGGAAATTATGTAGTTGAAATTCTAATCTATTCAAGAATAATGTATTAGTTAAACTTAACTTAATTAATCTATACCCAGTAAAATAGCATTGAGTCGTATTGATACCACTTAGCAGAATATACAACTGTATGTATAAATATCAAGATGCCGGACCAAGTAGACGGGCCTGAGTGAGACAACACTAATTGTTTAAGCGCGCTAAATGTGAATTCTCGATAGAGGTGTACATCGCTCTTCATTACTGTTGTTTAAACATTGTAGATTACAGTGTTGCCTCAGTCAAACTTATCTGTTTGGTCCGCCATCTTGATATTTATACATCCAGTTGTATGACCTGCTAATATATCGGTCGTTTTCGGAGAGATTTTATTAAAACATATATATTTTTGGATATTTAAGTAGTATTGATATTATGTTTGACATTTCATCCACAACATAGATATAAACATAAGATATCGCATGAGTGGCTAAATACGTGTTTAGTTCACGTGCATTAAGTGGCCAAAAACACGAGTTACCTGTCAAACATTATAGTGTAAACATGTCTCTTCATATCTTCAGTTATATTTCACAGTAAAATGGGTAAATGCATTGTTACTACATGTCATATGGACTCAAACATACACTCAAATACATCTAGCCTCACTTTTTACCAAACACTACTTCTTTAACATGTTTCAAATATTAAAGTATTGTAACAACCACTCTCAGAGGTCACTAGAAATGTGTTGAGTGAGGGAGACACACGTATGCCTTTATCGAATAGAAGAGAAGTGCGCAACAATATACGGGCCACACGAAATTACACGAATTATTTATATGCAATGCGATATCTAGTGTTTATATCTATGATCCACAAACATAAAGATTCTAAAGGAAATTTTAATAGACTGTGTATATTTTAAATGATAATAATTAATAGATAGCACATTGCGGCGGCCCTGATTTACTGTCCGTCTTCAAGGTGGGTGAAATGGAGTAGGTATTTATGAATGCCGTGAATAAGTACCACAAATGTTTGAATGGCTAATCACGAGTAGGTTTATAATTTGATATGCTAGAGACTATTTATTCTAGATACCCTTGAAACGTAGTAGGTACTTTAGAAAGTGACCAAACACTTTCATTCCCAACCACGTTCACATCCGGCTGACGTGATAATATTTATGGAAAAAGGTTTCTTCACCAAACATTCATAAATAGGAATAAGCATTTTAAATTTGGAACCGTTCGCTGATTGGACCGAAATGACGTCATTGCTCCTGTCAAATTAGTTCTTATTTTAAAGTATTTATTTATAATTTTTTCATGATTGTTAGAATTGTGGGTATAAATATCAAGATGGCAGACCAAGCGGACGAGTCTGAGTGAGACAATTAGTGTTGCCTGTGTCAAACTCATCTGCTTGATATTTATCATCCACTTTTCTAATATCGGTAATTATTAATAATAAATTATCTTATTTATAAGGCCTAATTTTTAAATAAATATATATATAAAAATATCATATCTTTAATGTAAAACACCTCACTAGGTTTTTTTACAAGATGTTGTTATTTAATAATTTGTTCGCAATATGATTCGAATCCATAACCATTGAATTTTTAACCGATTATGTTGATAATTTAAATAGATTCATTTTATATGAAAATGACGGTGTCATTGAACGTGGATTAATTTATGTCACTTTCTTCTTTTAATATGTAAAAGGGGGTCAAGTTAGCCTCGTGGAGGAGAACTTTGCCTCCTACATCTTTATTATCATCATCATCATAACCATCGGATTGTTATTTCCCAGAACAACTATTTTCACTTTTGACTAAAGGTTGCGCAACTTTCTACATCACTCTTCATATTCATTAGAAAAAACTATTTCTAA